>MU187108.1:52714-79453 GCA_016904865.1 Pissodes strobi
AGACATGCCAAACTTAAATTCAACTACAAACATCCCATACTATTGCCTCATAACGCTGCATTCACTAAGTTAATAATCAATTATGAACATATAAGGAATCTCCACCCTGGTGCTCATGCGACCCTGTCTTTTGTGCGCCAGAGATTTTGGCCTTTAAATGGGAAAACTTTGGTAAAAGGTATTATACGTAAGTGTATGCCATGCTATAAGGCCAATCCAAGGCCACTCCAGGCACAGATGGGTAATTTACCTAATCAAAGAGTGACACCCTCATTTCCCTTTTCTACCACAGGTGTAGATTACGCTGGTCCGTTTCTACTTAAGGATTCCAAATTTCGAAATAAAAAATACATTAAGGGATACTTATGCCGTTTTGTTTGTTTTTGCACGAAAGCAGTGCATATAGAACTGGCTACAGCACTCACAACTCAATCGTTCATAGCTGCGTTTAAGCGGTTTACTGCTCGTCGCGGTTTTTGCCAAACCTTAGTTTCTGACAATGGAACAAATTTTATAGGCGCCAATAATGAGTTTAAGGCAATTTATGACGTATTGAATGATAGCAAGTTTCAACGCTTTTTAGAAAATACTAAAATGCGATGGCTCTTTTTCCCTCACGGTTACCCTATTTTGGAGCCATATGGGAGGCAGCGGTTAAATCATGTAAACAACACTTGAAACGCGTTATTAATAACACTCCTTTGACTTATGAGGAGTTTTATACCCTTGTTACACAAATCGAAGCGGTTTTAAATTCTCGGCCATTGGTGCAATTATCAGATGACCCCAATGATTTTGATGCTCTAACGCCGGGGCATTTCCTTATTGGCCGTCCCCTGAATGCCGTTCCAGAAACCGATGTAATCCAGATTCCTGTCAATCATCTTGGTCGTTACGCTCATATCCAGAAGATGACGCAACACTTTTGGGCTCGCTGGTCTGCGGATTATTTGCATACATTGCACCAACGATTTAAATGGAAGTCGCAGGTTAAATCCGGTGAACTTCTTGGTATCCTAGTGCTGCTGAAAGAAGATGGTTTACCTTCTCAATCCTGGAGAATGGGAAGAATCACTGCCGTACATCCTGGGCTGGACAACGTAGTGCGGGCAGTGAGTGTAAAAACTAAAGGAGGCTTAATCAAACGAAGTATCGCGAAAGTGTGTCCGCTTCCGATAGGCTCCGAAGTAGATTCCTACACCCTTGATTAAGTAACCTTTGCTTCCTCCCGTGCGTTTAGTGACTATTAATTATTGAAATTCCTTCTACAGACTCAGTCATTTCAAGGGCGGCGGTTATGTTCGGTGAAAAGCAAACTGTATAAACATAATCATAATCCTTTCCCTGAAAAGAAATGCCGCCATAAAGTCTATTTTAAGTTAATTTAGCAGGCTACAGTTCTGAGTATCCAGGACGCTGCAATTGTTTCCTGGGTAACGGCGGAACGAACAATAATTATGATTTTTGACATCTTTCGGTCGTTTTTTATAATTGTCGGCCGATTTATACTCATGTATTTAAGTTAATATTTTGCACAGTCCTCTAAGAGAAGTTATTTGTATAATCTAATAGTTAATGCTAAATATACCGCTGACGTATGCGACATATGCTGCTGTGATTTAATTTTTTGCACTATAACCTCAAGAAAGTCACAATATCGGCAAGTAAATAGTAAATACATTCCTCTGTGCCGATTGTGAGAAAGTGGGCCTACCTCAGCCCTTCACTAATCTTAAATTATAATGTATTATAAAACAACTTAAGTGGTATCTAAATATTAGTTAGAATCTCTCTGACACAAAAGTTGTAATTAGTATTCTCGAGGCCAGAGCTTTAAAGCACTGATTATAGAATTATGTATTTATTGTATTGTAATATTGAGTTGCATTAAATAAATGTTTTCCAATTATTCAAATTAAATCTAATAAAAACAACCATTTATTTTACACTGAACTTACTTTATATGAAGAGCAAAATAAAGAAACTAAGAATACCTATCTAAAATTTGTTACTCGAGAGCACTGGAGTTTGCAAATTTACTATTCCGCAGATAATTAACATAATGTCCTCAAAAACTTGTTTTAAACTATTCGGCAAGGGAGTATTTAACATGTTACATCTGGATAAAACCGAGCTATAAGATGTATAATTGAGTCAAGTAACTTAAATAAATGTAGGAATAAGTGTCAAAGAGATAAATGCGAATATTTTTAAATTGTTGAAGCAAATGTTTGAAATAAATCTCCACTTTTCACCTGTACTTCCTTGTCCACAAGATAAGTACCCTGACCTTGCATTTTCAGCAAATTGTGTACCACCACCTTTTCCTTTTCCGTGAGGTCCTCAAAAGATATTTGATGCAAAATATGATCATCTTCTGAAGTGTCTTCATGTGCTACACAGAGTGGTTCATCAGCAACAGGTGAATTTAAAGTTTCTTTCACCTTCTGCCTTTTAGCAGCGCGTTTCTCACGGCACTCTGCACTTTTTCTTTTTTCTGTGTCCTCTACCACAAGACTTTTCTTTGGCAAATTCTATTTAATTTTGGCTGAATCATCTTTACTCCTGGAACAATAAAATATATTAGTTCTGAAATAAGAATATGTACTTCTTGATTGCTGCGTTAGTGAGTATGTCTGCTTTATACTTATTATTGTTTAACTTAGAAGAAATTAACTCGAACAGTAACTACCTACATTACACCTCTATTATTATCAGAAAAATACAGACTAAAAATGTAATTAATAGAGCGTTGCATATATAATAAAACATATTATTAACAATATTAAATACCTTTTGCACAGTAGTCCTCAGCTTTGAAATGTTCTGAGCAAACGCGCATAGTGTTGGTAACTGGCTTTCCCATTAATAAAGCTTTTTCCCATGCCTTTCGCTTATCCATCTCTTCTTCAACTCCTGCTGCATTTGTTAGTTTAACTTCAATATCACTATTTTGGCTCGGGAAATAGTGGAAATGAATGTTTTTGTCCTTTCCTTTTCTGGAATAGCAAACGTAAACACAACAATTTGTTTTATGCTTCGTGTTCGAGCCAGAAGCCATTGTTTCATGCTTGTAGTCACAAAGATATACATACACTTTTCTCTCCAGTAAACGTCTAAAAGCAACTATAAAATTAAAAACACGAATACACGAGTCTATAAATGCTTTGAAAGATACGATCTCGATGAAAACCACATGTAAAATGGCCAAATACTGGCGCTGGTTGGAATATTTATGAAGGAATCGTTACCATTACAAGAAGGAACAATTGTATCAAACAAAACTAACCGTCTTTTTTAAATTATCCCGACTTATATGGGAATTTTTAAATGTGTAAAAATTAAATTTATTTTTGTTCGAACTACTGATACCAGGCTCATTTTTATACCACTCAGCTGCCTTCACAGTAAGCAGATACTTCTGTAACTGATTTGAGTCTCACCATAGTCCAGCTTCTTTTGTATCTCTCCCAATAATCAGTTACCCCTTCGCTTAAGTCAAAACTTCTTCTCTTACCTATATAGTTTTTAATTTGCATCTCTCGAAAAGTTATTTGCTGTTTACTTTTTCTCCCTTCTTTAGTGAGCTTATTTTTAAACTGTGGGTCTCTTATTTAAGACAACCTTGTTCTACCTTCCGTGCCATCTACCAAGTAAAATTGTGTTTCTCCATTATATTTATGTCATGTCGTACGGTATCTCAACAGGAATTTTAATATCAACCAACGTGTCCACAAACAGTCCTTGATTTCTATAGCCCTGCAGGGGATCAAATTTTTCTCTTGAAGGTTTTTGCTGACATATCTGCTGTTACGTTGCTTCCAGAGGGATAGGTCGGTGATATAATATCTTTTACACCGTTTCCCTGAAAAAATCTGCAAATTTTTTTTAAAACAAACATACTGGGAGTGGGATTATCACCTATTACTGTCTCTGCTATTCGAAATCTAGCAATTTTTCTCAAAGTTTTGACTCAGTCTCATAAGCTGATGTACTTCCATCTACTTACTATGGACATCCATCAGAGCGAGCTATTAATTTCAGAAGTTTTCTTAAGGCTTTTGGAATTATGACTCTGTATGACATTAGAAGTGTGCGATTTACATAAGAAATGTAATATTTTCTATGGTGATATTGTTAGACATTTTAAGCAATCTGACCTGTACACCCTTATTATGCAGTCTCTGACATCATTTAAATCCTCGTCAAGATTTGTTTATTTTCTTGCCTCCTCGTTTTCTATCAGCCGTCCTCTTGTTGATCTACAAAATTCATAAATAAACTTTTGATTCATCTTGACTTGTGTCTTTTGGTGGAGATCTCCTAAAGTAGTCTGCAATAACGTCCTGGCTACCTTTTATAAATTGTATTTGATAATTAAACATCGCCTAACGTTGCAATCGGCTGACTCATATTTGTGGGATTCCCTTATGCTCCCCAAATAATGCAATTAGCAGTCCCTGATCGGTTTTCAAAGTAAAAAATTGACCATACAGGTACTAATAAAGTTTGCTGACATAGCAAAAGCCTCTTTTTGAGTTGTGCAATATAATTTAATCATTCTCTCATTGCCCCCTGTGGCTGAGGTGGCTATATTTGAGGCGTCATCGTCAGTGCTCAAAATAATAGGACTATTAAAATTAACTAAAAGTTCACAAGGAGCTATATTTTTTACATTATTGAAAATTATATTGCAGTCATTTGTTCAGCAGAAAATGTTATTCTTTTTTAACAATTGATAAATAGGATTTAAATTTGATGATTTTTTTTTGGAACACATTATTCTTCTGACCTCTGTTAAATTTTCAAATGCATTCAAAATACTCGGTCGTAAAATTTAAATCTCTTTACTTTTTTTTATACAGGAAATAAAACTGTATGTTTTCAGTATTTGAATAAATAAAAAAGACATAAGTACAGAGATTTGGGTAATTATTAGATATATGATATTATGGCATATAAATATAATTAAATTTTGATTGTAAAATAGTACATATAGGCCAGTGATTCTCCAGTTTTTTATGTAAAATGGATCGCTAGAGGCTGTGCTGATGAACCTTTTAAGATTCTGAACTGAGGACTTTACGATGTTGGCATCAAATGGGAAATATTTATATTTATATAGACCAACTTGCCCCACTCTTTCTCTGTTTATTAGCAGAGAGTAAGGTTATAGTTTATATAAAGTACCTAAAAAAAATCAAACGAGTTCAAGGCTGGTAAATAGAAATCAGTTATATGAGAAGAGGAAGTTTAGGAGTGTGCCAATCGTGCTTCTCAGTGAGAGATAGGTTCGGTTAAGAGTGCCACCAGCTCTCTATCAGTCTAGCTCTCTAACCCAAACTAACCCACACTCCCTATAATGTGCTAGGCACCACTACTCAACAAGTAAATAATTTTATGAATAAGTAAGAAACGAGGAATCAGACCACAAAACAAAACAAAACAAAAATTCTAAAAACAATGCTCATGTTTATTGATAATTGTTGTTAATGTGCGAAACATCAGATGTCCTGCTATTGAAGTTCTTAGGTTATAACAATAATAATTATTATACCAGAATAAATCTATAAAATTTAATTATGGAAAAAAGTGTACAACAGCTCACTTATAATCAACATCTTAGATGAGTTTTCCTAAGCAGAATTGAATGGTACTAACGTCATAGCCTAAAGTAGTTTTCTTTAGGCTATGCTAACGTTATTCAGTATCAATGTTCAATTAAGAAAAGCAGTCAATATAAAGAGTAAGTGAAGCTAATGAAGGAATTAATTTAGTTCGGATTATTAAATAATGATTGCCAGAATCCAAACCTTTATAAGCAAGGCCAATATCAAGGCATAAAGTAACACCTAATATGCAAAATTATCAGATAGATCAAAAGAAATAGATACACTGTAGTATAACGCACCCGGGTCGATTCAACATAGTTGAATCAGATAAGTAAAATTGTGGTTTGCCTTTATTTTGCCAATGATCGTCAAATTAGATTAAAAAGAAATGGATTAAAAAGAGGACCAATACCTACGTTGTGTTATTATTATATCTTGCACAATTTTACTCACTCATTGTGCGCTTCAACGGAACACATTTAGGGAAATTTGAGGGAAAGGTGCGTCATGTAAATTAAACCACAGATTCCTAATACGCCTAATTTATTAAAGAAAAGCGTGCCGGACTCAGCCTGGAATTCACGAGGGGAAAGAGTACGGCAGAGAAACAATCGATCTTAATTCCTAAACCGAATTATGCTGTATAATCTATTAGTATTATAATTAATTGAACTACTGTCTCCCGTACCACAATTTGTAGTTCTACACTTATAACAAAACATTTAAAACTGAAGAGATAGCTCTTCGGTCGGGAATCGAACCCGAGTCTCCCGCGTGCCAGACGCGGATGTGATAACCACTACACTACCGAAAAGGGATGTTAGTCAGCCAATCGCCGCTGGAGGGTACTGAGGTCCTGGGATACGGAGGCTACTCAGCTAAAGTTGAAATTAGGGCCAATATCTCTAGAATGATTATTACATTTATAACTAGGATATTCTCCCGTCAGGGTAGGAAAATGTTAGTAATTTCACAAAAGCTCTTACTTACAATCACAGTCATACTAAAACCAAAATTCCAGCACGAAAAGACAGCAAACAATACATTTTTGTTTTCATTTAAAGCAGTGTTGTTCACAGCATAAAACGATTTCATTAAATATACACCATCAAATATGAATTATCAATGAGAATAAAAGAAACATATACACATGTTATGCCATCGAATATGAATTATCAATGCAAATAGGAGAAATATTTATGCAAATTATGTTAATAACAATATCAAAATATATACACACGTTATGCCATCAAATATGAATTATCAATGAGAATAAGTGAAATATTTGTGCAAATAAGGTGTATAACAATATCAAAATATATATACAGGTTAATACCATCAATTATGAATTATCAATGAGTATAAAATATATAATGGTACAAATTATGTTAATAACAATATTATAAGTTTCATTTTACCGACTTGTAATGACATAATATTGCAACAGAGAAGCAAAACGATTCACCAAAATAAACCGTACACCCCGCTGGTTTCTGACTCTCTATTTTTCGTTCTCCAGCAATACCTTTCGGATCTCCTCCAAAAAACCTCGCAAAAACTCGACTTCAATTTATGACTTGTTTTTATCTTTTACATGTATAAGGGGTGTCTCAAAATATACACATATATAGGGTGTCTCAAAAATTAATGTATCAGGTCTAATGAAATAGTATTTTAAAGATGTGGGTTATCTCAGAACGCCCCTTTGGAAGATTTTCGAAAGACCAAGCAGAAGGGAGAGAGATAATCTTTCAATATCCTAACTATGTGTGTACTACTGACAGCAACATAAATATGTCATCAAAAGTTTTTCGATGTTTAACAAACTTACAGATCAATAAACTAAAATTTACAACTATATCAAAATGACCAAATAGAAAAATACACAGCATTAACTATATAACAACAATCAAATCAAAAACTAAAGCTATGGTTCAGACCGATAATCAAATTATATAATTATATTATTAACAAAAATTGCTTATAATTAATAATTTCCATACATTCGTATTCGTATCAGATACATATGCACCAATTTTAATTTCTTATTGTTATTCTATGATTATTTTCAAACGCATGCTCGGCAACACTTGATTTTTCTGTTCTACCATACTTAAAATGAGCCATTGTTTATAACTTACATTATGATTGCGGCGGCTATAGTGCCTCAGACGTTTTAACGAATAAAAACAAACAATCAAAATTATTAAATTGTCCTTCGCCATTCAGTCAGAAAATTTGTGAATGGGATATAGCAGTTAGTGGCAGCACTTATAGAAAAATCAAATTCTTGTGTTAGTTATCGCTCCTAATTACTAAAGTACATTCACATACTTGTACCACATACTTGTTCCATACCCTTGGCAAATATTCAAACTCCTGATTGATATCATTTTCAAATTTTCAAAATTACTCATAAAAGATTAGCTAAGAACGACGATAAACAGATTGGTTAAAGCGTTGTTTGAATAAAGGAGTATAGTTAGCTAACCAATGAGTATAACAGAGAGACCATTAAACAAAGAAGGATACATATCGGTCATAAGCGACAAAACGGATAAAACTGAAAACTCGATGCGCTAGAAAAGATTTTAAGGTTGTCTGTAATAAAAATTGAATTCGTCTAACAGATATGTTTCGAGGCCCATAGATGGCACATCAAACAGTCGTATTAGAAATGATCGCTTATCGACTTTGTAGTTAAGTCGATAACCATCGAATTATTTATAGAAATAAAATTATTAAAAGAAAAACAGTTTGTTATGAATGGAGAGAATAATGCGTAGTACAAACAGGTACCAAATAACTATTTTGCATACAAGTTGCGACATAAACTGCGCTGGGCAGACGAAACGGATAGGTACTAGGTACACATTTTTAGATAAATTTCGAAGTGAAATATTTTTATATTAATAGATAGGCAGTTTTTAAGAGGTTTTTCCAAATATCATAGGCAAAAGTTTGTTTTGATTGCGAGATCTAAATGAAATAGGAAGTGTTGCATACAGGGTGTTTATTAAACTCTTGGAAAACTCCATTGCTTCCGAAAACGTGCAAACATTTTTTTAAGTATTGGTTGACCTCACAATAATGAACACTATACTCGACGTGCCGAACAGATTCACCAAACATGGCAAACACGGATACAATAATTCTTCTTATTTTATGATTCCACTGATTCGAAATATAGGAACTTTGATTAACACACTCTATTTTTATTTTTTGTATTATGGGTAAGAAGAAGAAGAAGGAGGAAGGGACCCACCACCCTCCCACCAGCGAGACCAGAAGGGGCTCGCCAGTGCCCTTTCCTGAAGGGGCCAAAGTGCCCTGAGGGGGCCAAAATGTGATAGCGTTCTAAAAATGACGAACTAAAAATGTTTAAATATATCTAAATTAAGCAATCGAACCAGCTCCTAATTTCTGCCCTGAAGGGGCCAAATTTTAAGTTCTCCTTCTTATGAAAGTTCTTCTTCTCGACAAGTGTTCGATAGCTTAATTTGATTCTTTAGAACCAGATTCCGAGATCGCCCAGAAGGGGCAGAATTGTTTGAAATTCTCCTTCTTTTCCTTAAAGTCATCTTTATTAATATAAAAATATAAAATTCTTAGCGAACCACACCAGGTTCCGTGTGTAGCAAGGGCCACCTACCCAAAGTGGATAGATGGATAAGGACAATACCCTTATTGGATCGGGCCGTAGCCCGGGAGGTACCGAAAACCCTCCAATTTGTTCCATAAAAGAGGTTCCCTACAGGGATACATTTGCTTACTCTATGAGCCTTGCGCACGGGTCCTAACGTGTTCCGTCTAGATACAAAAATGTACAAAATTTACATATATGTGTACATGGTACACTTAACATGATAGCGTAAATAAAACTTTAAATTCTTGATAAAGCAGCTAGACGGGAGCACCCAACAGTCTGTCCTGCAGGAATCCGCCCAGTAGATCCAAGTGGTCTTCTTGAGTTAGTCTTCTTACTAGTTCCTCGGGTCCAGGTAGATTGGCATCCCCCAGGATCGCCCTTACTTGTTCCCTCTGGTCCACGTAGTCGACGCAACTATAGAGCCTGTGTTCAGGATTGTCTTCTTCGTCTTGACATTCGAGGCAATCAGCAGCACCAAGTTTGCCGATCTTGCAGTAATAACCTGCAAATTGACCATGACCTGTTAGTAACTGCGTAATACTGCGATTAAATTTTAAGTCCATAATTCCCCTTCCCTGAATGCTAGGAAATATTCTATGAGTCCATCTGCCAGTGGAAGCCTCGTCCCATTCTGTCTGCCAGTTCCTTATTGTTCTCTGTCTAACGGCGTCTTTAAATAATTTCTTACCAAGTCTGGGCTCGACTTGAATCTGAACACCGTCTCTGCTAATCACTAAGCCCCTCTTGTACTTAATGTGATCTATTCTTTCGAACATCATCTGTTCCAACGGTGGTATATTAGCTAACACGGCCGCAGCCTGTGCGGACACTGTCCTATACGCTCCAATGATGGTCCTGGCGACCAAACCTCTGATTGAATTTAAATCATTTCTTATCCTTATGTGTCTAAGCTTATTCTCGAAGATCTCTGCATTATAGTAAAAGAGCGGCATAATTGCTCCATCAAAAATGGTCCTCAGAGCCTCGGGGGGCGGCTGAAAGACTCTGGCCAATGCCCTTCTGAGCCACTGGAAAATAGTCCTAGATTTCGCACAAATATATTTAATGTGGGCTTGAAAAGTCAGCTTCTCGTCAAGGATAACTCCTAAATACTTAAACTGGTCTGCCCTAGATATTCTGGCCAATCCGATCCTCACGGAAGGATTCCTCGTAAGCTTCTTGCCAAACACCATGTATTTTGATTTCCCATGTGATATGCTCAGCTTGTTAGTGATCACCCATTCCTTAACTTTCTGCAATGCGGTGTTCATTTGAATTTCCAACGCTGGTCTGCTGTTGGCACATGTGACGATTGCGGAAAAATTGAAATGAAAAACAAAACATTGGGTCGATTCAATCATAAATTAAGACGAATTGTTTCCGCGATTGGTGAATCTGTTCGGCACGTCGAGTATAGATAAATTGCAAAAACGAATTTTGGTCGTATTGTCGTATCTCCGATATTATGAAATATAAATAGTTTTTTTAAAAAGCACTTGTTTTTTTTGTTGGCATGTATTATCCTGACAAAGAAACTATATAAAAATGTTCATGCTCAGAATTGGTTTACCAGATACATTTCTAACTTCTGAGATACCTGCAGTGTGGATGCATTATACAGAGTGCGCAGCAAATTAGCCAGAATTGGTTAATTAATATTCAATTATTCTTGTTCGGTATCTTCTATCGTTAAAATGACACCACCTTGCCTTTGACTAACAATTTTAATTATCCATTAAAATACAATAAGACTATTTTAAGACGAAAGGAGTACATTTACTCCTAACAACATTAGTTGAGCCGAAGCTGCTGCTGATAACTAGTGTTAGGCATGGGTCATTTGCGCGCCGCGGTCACTTTTACCTTTTGCTAGGGATTTATTGCCCCGATTGGCAATAGGACAGTTGCCCGCAAAATAGGGATTACGGAATGGTACCGACTGTAATATAAATGTTAGATACGTTACGTTTCATCCTCAAATATTTGAACATTTCATGCTTGGTCCTCCGCTCGTTACGAGGGGTCAACGAACAGGAACTAAACAAAACTAACCCAAGGCATACTCAAAATCAGGAAAAAAAATAAAAATGCTGTATGACAACCCAATATTACATCTTTTCCAACAACTATTCAAACAAACAATTTATATTACAGTCGCACTATGGCGAGGTCCTATCGCGTTTGCAGTTTACGTATAAGCAACCGGAGCCCAACTGTCCCAGGGCCGGATTAAGGGTTCAAGGGTTAGTCGGCTCTCTGCGACTATACTATGGAAACGAATTTTCAGTTTTAACTCTAATCTGATTATTCAAATTACAGATTTGTCAAAAACAACGAATATAATGGACTCTCGCACCAAATTTCATTATTTTCTAATAAGTCAATTTAAAGTTATTTATATTTAGAAAAAATATTCGTAAAATCGTAAAAACACTGTTTTTTTTTTGTTGGTGGTTAAAAAAGTCTAAATACTATTGAGTGTGAGATACAGTGTGTGCGTGGATTTGCTTGCCAAATGGGAAACTTTTATTTTTCATTGAGATTCACGTATAGATATATCCAATTTTTTATATTGGGCGCTCAAAAACTTCAAAAACACGAATTTTGATTAAGAGTAATCTACCTTTATTTTTTATTTTTGAGTAAAATGCTTTCTTAAAAACTTGTCTAGATTCAACTTGGCAGTCAATATCCCAAATACCAATTACATATTTTTATTTTTGAAAAATGCGAATTATGACGCATTTATTTTTGATGAAAACTCTTATTCCATCACATCACATGAGCGCCTCGTACAAAAAATTTAATATGTCTACACGTGAATATATTTTTTTTCGCTAGCAAAACTGTTTATAAAGAATAACATTTTTTTTGCTAAAATGAGAAATAAAAGTTTCCCATTTGGCAAGCAAATCCACGCACACACTGTAGGTTGATGATGGTGGTCCAAGAACGAAAAAGCCAAATCTGATTAATAATGGCAGGAAAAAATAAAGAAGTCTTGGTAATATTTGGTCTTCTAATATCTTCGAAAGTAGTCGGAATGTCTTCAATTTTTAAAGGGCATTTGATTGAGCTTCAAATTATTTGTACAAGACCAGGTTTATAAAATGTGTTTACAGTCACTACAGTCAGATTGTTACGAGTTATAACTCGTAACAATAGTTAAATTAGCTGCCTTTATGTATTATTTTATCTCTTAACTTTACGAACACTTCTCAATACTTTTGACAAGTGGCAACTCGTGACTTTTAGGCAAGATGGTGCCAAAATACAATTCTGTTCCTTATAAGAAACAGCTCGCCGCAGGCGCAGCCGGAGGCTAACCCGCAAAATGTTGGGGGTGTCACGCTTAATTTGTACTCAAAAATCGTTAAAAAACAAGACTTCCACGGACGAACGAAGCGGATTTTACCAAGAATTATTGAAAAAATTTTGGGGTGACACGCCCAAAGTTTTGCCCAAAAGGCGTTAAAAAACGCACCTCGGGCAACCATTTTTTGATGGCTTATTGTAATTGTAATTTTAAAAAATGGAAGGCGCATACTTTTCTATTATATATCTACTATTTTTTGGGTTCCTAACCCAAGTTTTGCCACAAAACTAACACTAACCCAGGCTATACCAAATTTTGCCAAGAAAGTATTCAAAACTTATCAAAAGATTCTGTTAAAAAAAAAAACACCTAACATACCCCCAGAAATTAATGCTGAAAGTACTTGCAGATTCCATAAAAAATCCTACCATAGATTAATTTACAAAAATATTACAAAAATTACTATTGACAGCATTTACACACGCGCACAAAATTGGTCTATTTTTAATACTAATAATTTTAGTTATACAGTTTCCGATATATGAAGTCCATCCTTCTTTTTTTTTTGGTTGCGAATTATTCAATTACTTTTTTATTAAAATTTTCAAAGGCATTTAAAAAATGATATTTTCTGCAGACATCATACCTACCTGAAGCATGAGATGTTAAAAAGGTTTCACTAAAAGATTGCTTATTTGATTCATTTTAAACGTTAAAGAGTCAGACCGACCTTTTTTACTTATCGAAACGCGGCCCGAGCCATTGAATCAGGTGGCACCGATTTACCAGAGAGAAAGGGGAATTCTTTCTCAGCGTGCATCATCGTGACCTCATTTGACCTTTCCATGGCAATTTGCTGTTGAAGACGAGGCCGCTGCGCGTTTGGCTCGAATCGCCCAATTATCGGGGAATCATTACATTTTTCGATGACTAATATTATCAGAGTCTATAGATTATTATTGTCCATTGTAGATACGATGATTATTATTTATTTATTAGATAAATTTTAAATATAAAAAAAAAAATATCTTTGGCAGTTAAACTCGAAATATTAAGAGTCGCAAGGTAGTGCCATGGCCCCTTGGCCCCTTATGACGAGCCGCCACTGTTTGATATACAGCAAAGCGTAGAGATGTCCAATGTACTATTTATTTTTAAAACAAAAAATCAATTATTGCCCGAATAAGCTGGTTTGAAGGTGATACATGTTTATCCCACTGGAAATTCATAATTAAAGTTTTATTACGGACTTTAGTATATAAACAATGTAAGTTATATTCAAAATGCGAATTGACGTTATAATTTTTTTATTCACGGAGTAAAAAACATTTTAATATTACTCCAAGAGTTATTTTTAGTTACTTAGTATCTGAAAAAGTTGTTTGCAGTTTTTTTTTTAACTGGAACATGAAACTTTAAATGTATATATAATTGTATTTTTCCAATTTACTACAATTACGGATTTTTTTACAGTGTAAAAAAGTAATATTTTTCTATCGAAATTAAAAGTCAGTTTTCAGCTTGTTTGGACTTTATTGTTAAACTTTTAAATCAAATGCCAACGTTTCGATGCATTCCGCATCATTCTCAAGGCCAGATTATTCGAGCTATGGATCGCATTAATTTGAACGATCTATATTTTTTGTAAAAATACTAGTACGGTACTACTGCTTACCGAAATGTTTGGTACTGGTACATTTTTCTATAGAGTTTGAATTTTTTGAATTAAAAAATATTTTTAATGAAGAAGTAACTTTTATGGACCAATAATTGTTTGGCAGGAAATATGATTTTGATTTTGAATATGATTTGACACTTTTTATATATAATTTTTTAAATACTAATAAATGAGATCTGTGAATCATCTTATATTTAAATAAAGATAAAACATTAATCGACGGATTTCAATTAATTTATTAGTTGATTCTTATTAAATGGTGATGCTTTTAGGTTGTATCTAGGTTAATGTAGTCCAATTACTTTTCGATATTTAAGTAATATTTAAAGTACTTATTTATGGAGTTGCAGTCGATCTAATCTCTTTATACATCAGTCTTTATCACAATAGCTATATTAGCAACTTCTGATTGAAAAACGGCAAAAATAATTAAGGTTTCAAATTTCCTAAACTGGTGATTAATTGTAACTTATAATATACAAGAAAGTTATTTTAAGTACATGTAACTTTACAAATTTGATAGGCAATAACACAAAACTTTGATATGAAAAAATTTGGCATCCAAGATAAAATAAATGAATCATTTTAAATGGAAATATTACAAGTGAACATAAAATGATCAGTTGAAAAGAAGGGGTGGATCAAACCAGAAGTTGCCCGAAACAGCACACTACTCTCGATGCTTATTTTTATCTTATATAATTGCTCTTTAGTTTTAAAGGTTATATAGGTTGATGTGTTTTATTAATTGAATTGTTTTATTTTCGAGTAAATATAGTTTTACTCGGATGTTGTTTGTTTCACTATCCTAAATCCGAATTTTTTCAAAAATTATTTACTTGATTATAGCGAATAACCTACAGTATATATTTTGAAGAGTACATTTATATTATTTTAATTTGATTGCCAATTATGTAATAGTAATAATGATAATAACGGCTATAAGGGATTGAAAGTTTTGAACATTGGCTGTAGACCTGGAGAGATATTATATGTACTGTGATACATAAATTAGTATTATGCCTAACTCATATTAAATAAAGACGTATCTAAAGTGGTAAGAGTTTTGATTTCAGTTTTTAAACACCTTATTTCTTATCTCCCCTCTTTTGCAAAAATAATGAAATTTAATAAAATAAAAATGGTTAATTTTTTTATTAATCGCCAAATAACGGGAGTTTTTAATCAATAATTTGATATATACTGATATACATGTTCCTGGTGCATTAAAGCATAAAATTGCAGAAAATGTTTAATTGTCTTCTTTCTATAAAAAGAAAAAATACATAAAATAACTATACCTACCTACTATTGGAACTAAACTAAATTTTTATCTTTATTTCTCTATAAACATTGTAAGTTTAAAAATTGTAATACGGTACTTTTTGACTAATAGGAAGCGAATAATCAATTTTTATAAATATAATTTTTTTTATAGTTTAATAATATGTTTTTAATGTTCCTAATTTTGAATGCGTTAAAAATAGCCAGTTTATATTGTAAAATTTTACTTATATCAATTCAAAACGTTATACATTTAGCAAATAGGATTTTATTATTGTTTATTATTTTCCCATTTTTTAATGGCATATGCAAATCTATTTGCTTCTATTACTGCATTAATTCAATTATATGAATAATAGAAACTAGTAAAGAAATTGATCACAAGAATCAATGTGTAATAACTGCTAAACACCATTTTACCAAACAATAAAATAAATTCAATTGAAAAGTCAAGATTGGGGAAGCACGCATTGGAAATTAAATTCTATATAAAAATTAAACTGATAAAACCGGTTCTTGCCACTTAGCCTTGGCTGAAGTTCATTTCTTGGAAATCTACGGCTCCGGGAATATAATTTTGTATTCTCCTTTCTACCCCTTCCTTTTCGTATTTAGGGTAAACATTGCATGTGTTTTCATTCATTAATACTGTTTCACGTAACAGTGAAAAATGCACTGTAAATCTGGCAACGAAGTGGGGTTTCTACCGTTTATTATAATTGTTTATGGTTATTTGGTTTCTAATCTATGATGGGATGGATATAGAGACATATTTGCGCTCCCACCTACAGGGGTTAATATAAGTAATAGAACAAAAAAATTTTTATACAAAAATTACATATTTTCACGTAGGTATTACCATTTAAACTTGGATGGAACACCCTATATATTTCCTGTCAGGACGAAAGATATTTTTCCCCTGATTTCAAAAATATATAACATACCTATTAACATTTTGAAATATTTGAGTTTAACATTTTCATAAATTGCATTAATAATAATCGAGCTGTCCGATTGAAGTATGCGCCAATTCGATTATCATCAATTCAGGTATTAAAATTTTAAACTACAATATAAAAAACGGCTGAATTAAATTTTGACATATTATATATCTTTGAAATCAGGAGAAGGATATTTTTATACTTAATACATTTCCTATACAATATCTACAGCCATACAATAAAAGTGTTTCAATAATGCCCCTAAATAAACAGAAGTATAAATATTTGTTGAAAAAGTGCTTCATGCGATTTGTTGGTGACGCCAGACGTCACAAATCTTTTTAATGTGAAGCTATGGCAAGTGGTATTTTATATCATTAGAAACGGCATTATAAGGGCGCAGCTTTCTATCTGGTTTATGAATTTCTTCAAAGTTATATAACGGGAAAAAAAATGTTACCTACTCAAAAAACATCTATCATTATACATTTTATTATTTCCAGTAAAACAACATTAATCGTTATTTAACAACGAAGTATATAACAGTTGCTCGAAAGATCTACCCTAAAGGTCCTGGCCATATATTTAATACTTCTAAATATATGGTCCTGGCAACAATGGCAACACCCTAACCTAAAATAAAAAATAAAGTTGTTCTAGCAACTATTACATTAAATGTAATGTTGTTTTTATTGTATATATTAAAATAAAGACGTTTCCTGAATTAGATTTTCTCGTTAATTTCGAACATCTTACGATTAAAAAAACATATCGGTTACGTCACCGTCAGAAAGTCAGAAGTAACGTGAAACATTTACCACTATGGCAACAAATGGGCTGAAAATAGTCGCCACTATCAAAAACGATTGACGTGTTTCGATATTTCATTGAATAAATTGAATTTCTTCCATTTTGCTGATTTTTACTTATAAAATTATTTTCATATCCCATGTACTTTTTTTAGAAATATATTCCTAACAATATAATAATACATGCGTATATAACGTACTTTTCGATTTGCTACACACAAAATAATATTCTCTTGCCACATATGAAAGTCAATATGCTCTTGGAATAACGTCAATTCCCTCAGTTTGAGAACTCTTTTCTGAGGTGAAGAAATTCTTCTCTCCACACAAAGTAATATTCTTTTGCCACATATCAAAGTCAATGTGCTCTTGGAATAACGTCAATTCCATCAGTTTGAGAACTCTTTTCTATGCGTGTATTGGTATAATATATGTATGTTTTAATATGAAAATGGAAGCTTAATATTTCTAAATAAATATACCTAGTTTACTGAACTGTATTCGATAATTGCCCATCTCTATATAATCGCAAAAAGTATATCATACCGTCGCGACATCTGTTCGCAGTAGATGCCAAATGTACCGGCGATTCAGTTAAATGAAATGTAAAGTAAACTGTGTCTTGGAAAGGCTACACGTGTTGCTCGCGGGGAGGAGTTTATCTTTACGACCAATGAACTGCTTGTGGTCCAACGTGCTCTGAAGCCCTCTATCGGTTTGGTCCAAAACTAACAAAAAGTGTTAAGGTTTTTAGTCCATAAGGTTGACTAACTATCTCCTTTATTCAAACAACGGTTAAAGTTAAATATTCTTGGGTTAGTTATTAACGAAACTATTCATCTCAAGTCATTCCCCAAGGTATTGCAAGGTCTATGGAACTGGTACACTAGGGCACAATAAGCTAACATCAAACCAGATAAAAATTTCACCTTCTTTAAAAATTGCCCTTGAACTTTGTTTATGAAATCTCGACAACTTGACATTATGGCGAAAGCGCGGGTCAAGAAACCCCTAAAAAAATCAACATGATTTAATCAAAATTCAATGAATTTTACTTCCGCACCAATTTGATCAAGAACAAAAAAACTCTGTTTTAACTATAAAATTAAATGTTACGATATAAAATTGAATGAGGCACATTCTGTTGTTTTATTGGTAAATTCTGAAACTGGTTTGATGGACACTTGGATATATTATAAGTGGGCGATCCTATTGCCGAGACTATGGAACGCATTGCGTTCTTAGGTTTATGAATCTTGGAAAGCCAGTATAATTTCGATATAGTAGGATCGCTCGCACACAATTTGTATTCTATTTTATCAAAGACAAGATTGCTATATTTCTGCAAAGTGTTTTTCGACTTGTGTTATCATCTTAGATAATGGATTCCTTGTGATTTTGTTATAAAGCCCGGATTAAATTTGTGCTACCCGATAGGGTTTCCAAATAACACACGCCTTTGATCAGTAAATAACACTATGTAATTAACAAAATAACAAATGCTTACACCATATACGTAAATATAGATATATGTTAAACACGAACAAGTATATACTACACAACTTCTCCAGCGACCCATATCTCGCTCGTCTCTACCTTCACTCCCGATCACGCCCGATCACCTCCGGCGCGCTCTCATCGCTGACGCATCTCCACAATCCCTCCATTTTCTTCAGCTTGAGCGGTGTAATCCTTTCTTCTGCTTCTGGTCCTTCCAAGGGTTCCGTGCGTAGTGGCTGGCTTGATGGTTGAGTCTGGGAGCTGAAAGCTGTTGATTCCCCTGGAATTATATCAATATTAATTGGTGTTTCTTGCGGTAACTTTTTTAAATGGCTGACATGTCTCTTTAGGATCTGTCCTTTATCGCTAACTATCGTAGCTTCATTTGCGTTTCTTTCTAGCACAGTATATTGGACTTGGCCAAATCGAGTCAATAACTTATGCCCAGGTAACATATTCTGTAGCAAAACTTTATCTCCGTTTTTAATTGTGTTTTCGTGAGCTCTTCTTGTGGCGTCTTCCTTTTCTTTCCCTCTTTGTTTGTTGGTTATATCATCATCTCTCGCTTCTTCATCTGGAGATTCGCGTACTAAATCGGATATAGATGGAATCTTGTCTCGAATC
Source organism: Pissodes strobi (assembly GCA_016904865.1). Taxonomy (NCBI): domain Eukaryota; kingdom Metazoa; phylum Arthropoda; class Insecta; order Coleoptera; family Curculionidae; genus Pissodes; species Pissodes strobi. The sequence goes on from MU187108.1 coordinate 72,128, forward strand.
TTCCTTTTTAATAACAGTTCCGAAGGAGACTTTCCTGTTGTTCCATGCGGGGTCGTATTATACATTAATGTGAATTTTTGAAGTTCCGTCCGGTAGTTAAGGTTATTCGCATGGGCAATCTGTAGGCGCTTTAGAATGGCCCGGTTCATGTTTTCTACTTCACCATTTGCTTGAGGCCAATATGGTGGCGTTTGGATAAGATTTATATTGTAATGATCACAGAACTCTCTAAACTCGCCGCTTGCAAATTGAGGTCCGTTGTCCGCCCTTATCGACCGTGGTATCCCCAAACGAGAAAATATCTCTACCAGTTGAGATATAATTATTTTGGAAGTGGTTGATCCTAAAAACTTTATCTCTTGATAGCGAGAATAGTAGTCTATGATCACCAACAATTGTTCTTTATTGGGTAATGGTCCCATCAAATCTATGGCAACACACTCCCACGCACCTTCGGGGAATTGGTGTCTTGACATCGGTGGTGGTTTGTCAGGTAAAGAGACTAATAAGCAGTCACGACACTCTTTTACAAATCGCTCTACTTGTTTGTCAATAAGGGGCCACCAGACCTTAGCTCTTAGTCGCCGTTTCATCACAGTCTCCCCCGGGTGTCCCTCGTGTGCTAGTGTCAGTACATGAGATCGTAAGGTTTGTGGGATCACGGTCCTGTTTCCACGCAGAAGTATAGGACCCATCGTGGACAGTTCCAGTCTGAATGGAAAAAATATATTTTTGTCTGCGGCATCCCATGAGTTTTGATTTATTTTACTTATCGACTCAATTATTTGGGTGTCTTTTTGACTTTCTTTGGCTACTTGGGAAATTGACATGGCTTTGGGAGAAGTTTTTTCTACTAATGTGAAAATGTGGTGTTCATTTTCACTGTCAAATGATGGCTCGGGGCCAAGTTTGCAAAGTCGTGATAAAGAGTCCGCTATATTAGATTTTCCACTCTCGTAGATAACTTTAAATTTGAAAGATTGAAGGCGGAGTACCCATCTTTCGATCCGGGCTGGAGGTTTAGAGGTTGGCCTAAAAATAGCCTCCAACGGTTTATGGTCAGTGATCAATTCAAATTCCATCCCCGCCAGGTAATAATAAAAACGTTCGACAGACCAGACTAAAGCAAGACTTTCTTTTTCCGTCTGCGAGTATCGACGCTCCACAGTGGACAAACTTTTACTGGCAAATGATATTACGTAAGGCGTATTATATTGATCAAATTGGAGGAGCACAGCCCCTAATGCCACTGGGCTGGCATCTGCTATCAATCGTGTTCTCTGCCGAGGGTCAAAGAAAGACAGTTTAGGTAACGATACCAAGGATTCTTTAAGTTTATTAAAACTTTCTTTGTGTTGATCAAGCCATTGAAACGAACAATCCTTATTGACAAGCTGTCTTAATGGTTCCGTAGTGGTCCCTAGGTCGGGTATGAATTTCCCCAAGTACGTGACTAACCCCAAAAAGCTTCGGAGTTCTTCTTTTGTTTGTGGTGATCTAAAGTCTCGAATTGCCTGAACCTTCCTTTGATCTGCTTCAATACCACTGTCTGAAAGCTTGTGTCCTAAAAAGTGTAGCTCCTTAACTTTCCTTACACATTTATCTTCATTAAGACGGACATTGTTCTGTTCAAAGACGTCCAAAACTTTTCTTAAACATCTGTCATGTTCTTCTTCGGAACTTCCAAAAATAATCACGTCATCGATGTAATTTAGGCAGTTTTTGCATGGAGCTAACATCTGTTCAAACACTCTCTGAAAAATCTCAGGCGCTGAATTGACACCGAACATTAACCGTTTATATCGGAACATTCCCTTGTGAGTGATAAATGTTGTAATGGCCCGACTTTCCTCAGCTAATTCAAGTTGATGATAAGCACTCAGTAGATCTAACCTTGAAAAATATTTGGCATTTCGTAGTTTGGTCATAAATGCATCGAATGTAGGAAGTGGGTAATTTTCTCTCAAAATGGCCTCGTTAGCGCGTCGCATGTCTACACAAATTCGGATGTCGTCATTAGGTTTAAAGACAACTACTATTGGAGAAATCCATAAACTTGGCTCAAACACTTGCTCTATAATATCAGAGTCTAATGCTTCTTGAAGTTTCCTTTCCACTAATGCCTCCACTGAGATGGGAACTCTTCGAACTGGTTGCCTAATGGGCTTTACTTTGGGATCAATTGTTAATTTTACTTTAATGTTCCGAATCTTTGGAAAGGGGCTTTTCTTTTCTATTTGGTTTACGCTTATGCCCAACTTCAAAACTCCTAGTCGCTTAGCTGCATCTTTTCCCAAGATTGAAATCTCACCATTACGTATAACGTAAAAGGATGTTATAAACGCATCCTGGCCCTCTAAACGTAATGTGGTGTTAAATCGATGGCTTACGTCTAGCGGATGTCCTGATGCATACCCTTTCAAAATATTGTTGCCTGGTGAGTCGACATCCCACACGACAGCTCCTTTTTCATTTAAGATGCTCCAATCATTGCCATTTACGACGTTAGCTTTAGATCCAGAGTCTATCAATAATTTTACTGGTACACCACCTACTTCACATGTTATAGTGTCATCGTTACTTATATCTCCAATTTTCGATATTTTAAAACATTCAAATTGTCCTATGTTGTCGGATGTTTCTGATATCTCTAACTCTCCTTGGTCTTCCTCGATAAAATTAATTCCGGTGTTGGTTCTTGCTCGCTTGTTTGAGTTCCCATAAGGTGTCAATTTAAACGTCCCTGGACGTTTAGAGCGCCTACTTCTGCATACCATTGCAAAGTGGCCCTGACTGCCGCACTTGTGGCATTTTACATTTTTAGCTGGACACTCCTTTGACTCTGGTGGGTGTCCCACTTTGCCACACCTCCCACACTGTTTAAAATTTGGGGCACCCTTGTTACGAAACTGAATTTTATTTATCGCCATCGAAGTAGATGGTCCGGCCTGATTAGTTTCCATTGCTTTGGATTGGGTCCCTATTTCTTCGTGAACCTGGCATACTCCAATGATCTCGTCTAAAGATCTTTCTTTCTCAAGTAGTTTCTTTTTTAAGTCCAATGAAGCCCATGTATCAATAATTTTATCCTTAATATTTATTTCTGTAGCTTCTTCGGCAGATTTGCCAAATGAACATTTTGTTGCTTGATATCGAACTTTGAGGAGGAATTTATTAAAAGGTTCATTCTCTTCTGGCTTAAGGCTCCTAAATACATGCCTTTCAAAAGTAGAATTTTGTTTAGGAGAAAAATGTTCAGTGAGTTTTCCGGTTAAAACCAAAAAAACATCATTTTGTGTTTCCGGGTCATATGTTTCTATTGCTCCCGGCAGATTAAAAGCAACCTCCTGAAGTTGTGTTCCACCAAAATGCAACAATTTATTTCTTTTCTTTACGGGATCGACTACATCTTCAGCAGCCAAATATAATTCCAGGGAACGCAACCATTTCTCCCACTCCCCCCTGATCAAAGCTCTTCCAATATTATCACAAAGGAATGGTTTTATGCCGCTTTCGGACATCTTCTGTAAGCAAGAATTCATTATTTGTAACCATCTTGTTGCTGATTTTTTTTTTATTTTTGAAGAATTATTAATAATATATATATAGATATTTTTTTTTTAATAATAATAATAATAATAATAATAATAATAACCTAATAAATAATTTATTATCAGTTACGTGTTATATAAAACAATCCGGATCTGAATAAATGTGATCTGTGAATTTTATAGGGGTGTCGAATATATTGTTTTTTTTCTATCTAAACTATTTAATAAGCCATATTTTGATATTTTATAAAGATGTGAATAGCTTCTATAATTTAGATTTCGTGATAACGCCCCCAGACAATAATTAAATAGGATACGACCATTCGTACCGATATTAGTCTTCAATTGCTCTTGCAAATTAAAATCAAATATTACATTTATATCTGGGCAAATAATATAGGTATCGAAACATTTTAGGTCTGAAAACAAAAACTAAAATCGGATGTTTACATTTTGAGGCACCGGACTAGGGTGACATAACATTGCAGAACGCTGGACGTATTTTGGCGCAAAAACGAAAAGCTGGTTTTTATACGTATCATACGATCGACATCGGGTCTAAAACTGCAATAATTTAAATTTCAAAGCGTGGCGTCGGTCTTGATTTTGTACATGATTTTTCGTTCAGAAAAATAAATAAATGCTTATTTACTTGAAACGTACATGTCTATACATATGTATTTGCTTTAATGGAAAGGCTTAGTTAGAAACTGATTGTTCTTTTAATCGTGGGCTTTTAATTATTTTGCCAATGATCGTTAAAATAGGTTTAATAATTTTCCTTTATCAAAACAAAGCGTTAACTTTATTATAAAACAAAGCTTTAACACATTCTCTTTTCTTTTGTTTTACATATTATTAGGTGCCATTAATATTAAAATATTAGGTATAAATTATAGTATTAGTACAATTTATAATAACAAGAACATAAAAACTTACGATATTTCGTGGCTTCTTCTCTTTTTTTTTTGTGGACCCACAGTTCTAATCAGCTCTGAGCTGTACTCTACTTGCTCACAGCCCTTCGCTATCAGCTCTTATAAGCTCTAATCTTGTGGCTCACAGCCTTCCTTTCGGCTCCAAGCCGCTCGGCTCTATTAAGGCCGTATTATGGTGGTTCACAGCCTTTCCTTATGCCAATAACTGCCCTAAAAAATATAGGGTAACAGTTTTAATGACTAATAATAATGATACAATTCTCTATTCTTCTCTTTTTCCAGAGAGATTTTCACATATATTATATTATGTGGCAAATAGGTACATTAAAAACATTACTAACCTGGGCATTTATGTATTTTAGCACAAAGTATATTACTAGCCCTTGCGTTATGGATAATCCTCGTCGCCAGTTGTGCTACCCGATAGGGTTTCCAAATAACACACGCCTTTGATCAGTAAATAACACTATGTAATTAACAAAATAACAAATGCTTACACCATATACGTAAATATAGATATATGTTAAACACGAACAAGTATATACTACACAACTTCTCCAGCGACCCATATCTCGCTCGTCTCTACCTTCACTCCCGATCACGCCCGATCACCTCCGGCGCGCTCTCATCGCTGACGCATCTCCACAAAATTAAATTATCAACTCTCTGAAAATATTCGCTTTTGTCCAATATAACAACCTTATTACCTTTGTCAGCTTATAGATAGAAAATATCTTTCTCCTTTAATCTCATGATTATACTATTCCCTTTTCCAGGTCGAGGGATAACATTATTATTAATTTTTTTTCGAGATCAGATTTCAGCCAGCTCCTGTATCAAATATTTTACTAGAATCAGCAAGATGTTGAATACAGCTTTCTATATTACCGACAATATCAATTGTTATTCTTTGGTGGAGGTAATACAAAATTCAGACCTTTATTTAAACGATTCGATTCAACTTTATCAAAAGATCGAGAAGATTGGTTTTCCACAATGTTTACGAATTCCCGAGAGCTACCAGAATGAGGTTTCATTTTCCCGTTTTTTTTTTGTTATAAGTTTCTTATTGATATACGTTATTTTCTTGGTGTATTTTGTATCGATTACTAAGAACATTTTTCTCTGGAACTCACAACATTTTTTTTTTATTTATATTCAATATTTGTTAGTCTAAATGTTAGGTTTATTATTAGTATATAGTATGTATGCTTCTCCATTTTAAACATACTTCGTATACAGTACCAATCTTTGATTTCTAAATCTAGCCACTTTTGTCTGGCAAAAGGATGAACTATTTCGGTATCGGGAAAATATGTATGTAAAACAATTTTAATAAAATTTGGAAAAACATTAAATTTGTTTTCAAGACTTTAGAAACCAAACATCTGCACTCACTAGCCTAATCTTGGTAAACATCTTACGATAAAAAATCTTACGCTGACCGTGCAAGCGACTTCAAGGATAGCACTTCTCCAATCCGCCCCTACTCACGTCACCCACTGAGGGCGCTGTGGCAGCTACCATTTCGTTCCAAAGTTCCGTATTGTGAGCCGGTAGCACTGTGAAAGCCCGCCGGTCCAATCCCAACCTGATTGCTGACCGCCACCACGGACAGCTCCGATGGTGCGCCGGTCGCCGCCAGATCTGCATCCAATCCAGCAGGAGAGTCAGAGCTCGACATCTCAGCAAATTCTGTAACAGGTCGTAGACCAGCAGTAAACGGTTCCAAACAAGCCATTAACGATTATCACTTTTATTGGATATACAGGTGTACATATTCACATACATACACATATATACATATACGCATATGCGTAAACCATCACCTCGAGCACGCTTCCAATTTTAACAATTTTTTCTTTTCAAGTAGATAAATGTCCCAGGTCAGATGCATGTTTCAAAAAGCAGAACAATTTGTCAAACCAACCAAACAACTAAACTAACCGCAGCTAATTCAGGCCAATCAAAACTAACCCGAAACTAACCAACACTACTCCAAACTAATCTACACTAACCAATACTACCCCCCAATTAATTTACACTATCCCAGACTAACCAAAACTAACCCAGACTAGCCCAATCTAACCATGACTAATCAAAATTAACCCGGACTAATTCTAATGAACCAAAGTAAATAAACAAGCGCGCTACGAGCTGTTGTGATCACGAATCGTGAAGTCGCAATACCAGATATTTACTTGAGTCAGTATAACATATGCCAGCTCTACAGCCTTTATGTGTCATAAAAATAACTAGTTTGCTATAAAGAAAGCACAATTAATGGTTACTAACATAAAAACATAGTTCTGCAAATATATAAGCTCTTGGAAGCAAACGTATCTTTCAAATATAAGAACAATTAAATCTATAAAACGTAGGTATAATTACTTAAAATCAGATTAATTTTAATAAGATTGCAGTTATTAATTACCAAAAATTAAAATTCATTATTGCATTAGGATGTTCGCATACAATGGTAGATATAAATAAATTAAGTTAGGTTTAGCTATGACTATCGGCTCTCAAACTAGCACGGAGGCTACCACATGCCCAGGTCTCAGCATCTATCCAACGTAGGCTATGGTGGATGTATAATTGGAATTATACCAACAGTATCCACCGAATACTTCTTACACAAGTGGTTAGTTCAGTAAGGTGCAAAAATGCTGAGCACCACAGGCACGCAAGCTAGAAATCAGCTAGTAAGGAGGAAGGAAGGCAGAAAAAAACCCTAAAAACCAAAAACGTCTAAAACACCAGAAAAAAATCATTGGACACAGGAACGCTGCACACCAATTCAGCACAAAATCCTCAATTAATTATTTAATAAGATA
>MU187109.1:0-16663 GCA_016904865.1 Pissodes strobi
ACCTTGCTAAAATCCGTTTATGTAAACGGCCAAATTTTCAGAATGATCCGTTCAGTGATTCTCCAGAAACGTCTAAGGTATCATCCACCGTGAGACACCTTGTATATACAAGGTGATTTACGGTCGATGGTAGGTTAGTCGTTTCTGGAGAACCACTCAACGGATCATTCTGAAAATTTGGTCGTTTACATAAACGGATATGCCTTACCTTGCTAAAATATTTTCGATAGTGCAGTGTTGCCGCTTCTACTAAAAAGCAGTAGCAACTGTCAAATTTTAAATGGAACATCCTATATATTATTGCATATTTGGATTTTGCGGGGAATTCTAGACATATTTCATAAATATGGTCCTATACCTATCTGCTACTGTTTTTGAAATATTGACAGTTGAAAATCGACTTGACAGCCTGTAAAATCTAAACGGCTAAAGATAGAGCAAAATGGTTTGCACTTTCCTATCTTGGTTTTTCATAAGCTATCGTTTGACACTAATTTTAGATTTAACCAGAGGTTAAATTTAACCGGAATTTCTTAAGTATACGCCCCAACCCTTGATAAAAGCGACGAAGAATTGGACCGTTTTTATGGTGAACTGCTTAGATACACCAGGACACATGAAGTTGGACTTCAATGCGAAGGTCGGCCGTTCGGTTGTGGATGGGGTTGTTGGTTCATGGGGTCTGGGTGACAGAAATAATAGATGAGCTGGTCCAGTTCTGCCAAGAGGAAAACTTGAAAGTTTGCAATACGTGGTTTTCGCAGTTGAAGATGTTGAAATACGTAGGGATGTCGGACAGGGTTGTATATTGTCTCCACTTCTGTTTAACTTTTACTCGGAGGCTCATTTTGATGAAGCAGTTGAGGACGGTGATGTGAGAATCAAAAGTAAATGGAGTCCGGGTTAATAACATTAGGTATGCTGATGACTCCGTCTTACTAGCGGACAGCATTGAAGCAAATGATGGATCGTCTGGATCGTCTGACGGGCCTAAGAAGGATAGAAGATCTGATTCATACAGCAGCAGATCGGGAAACTTATGGGGATATGATCGTCAACATCCAATAGTAGTGGATAGGGAGCAGCAGGAGAAGCTTTAAGGATTGTTTACCTGACGGGCCTAAGAAGGATAGAAGATCTGGTTCATAAAGCAGCAGATCGGGAAGCTTATGGGGATATGATCGTCAACATCCAATAGTAGTGGATAGGGAGCTCCCTTAAATTGTATGCTCCGTTAATTTGAAAACTCAGTTAGTATTGTGAAACGGAAAGTATTTTGAGCTACGCTCATTTCCTTATAACTACTAGGGTTACAGTTGGGTACAGAAATGGTGAAATGAAGCAACTTACTAGGTGAAGGGGAAAGGATCGTTGCCCATGGGGTTCAAGTAAACTGTTTTCCTAAAGTAGGGTATCAACATACTGGTACTACGAATCTGGTTTTAGGAAAAGGAAATGGATTGGATGAAAAGGCCGAAAACAAAGTAAGTACTTAAAGGATATAAATGACGTTCATTTCAATATCATAATAATTTCAAGACATCGAAATCCCAACAATATCAAAATATCGACATTATATGCGTTTAACATCTCGACAAAATCAACTTTGCTTAATAGTAGTACAGCTCCCTATTGGTTTTAGCAAGAACTGGACCCTTCCAGGTGTGCTACGCCATGGTGGACAGAGATGCTATTTTTAGACCCTCCATTACGTCGAGTATATACTCCTGGATGATCCGAATTGTACATGCTCAGCTTATACGCGACACGTGTTAACTCGACCGAGAACAAAGCGGAAGTCCCCAACTTTTCTGTTAATATTGGTTATCTGTAGCTACTTAGGCTTGGTTTGGCTAGTGGTCAACGTATTCAACTTACTATATATAGCGTACGCATCCCCTCCAAAGTAAGCGCCTTGCTCTATTTTGGGGAAACATTGCCTGATATTGCTGTAGACGACGTCGTGTGTATTCTTTCCCAAAAGTTTCGCCTCTTCGTTTATCCTCAGGTTGTTGATGCAACCTCTGAACGGATGAATTCTTTCTATCTGTAACATGAAAAACTCAATGCTTAGTCCTCAAAAAATTCATAAATGAAGAAATAAATGTAAATAATAAAAAACTATAAAAGTTCTGTTTTTAAAACATCTATTTATTATTCGAATCTTACCAATTCTCTATGCGCGATGTAGTCCTTGGGGACATTTCCCAAAAATATCTCGTTCTTGACACCCGTCCTCGGAATCCGGACCGGCTTTTTCGCTTCGCCGTCCAGCCACATTTGCAGTTTTTTGCCGTTCTTCTTGATCATTTTCACTGAGTGCCATTCGCCGTCACTGACTTTTTTCGAAAAAGTTATCGGCCAATTTTTCGGGATTTTTCTTTTGCCTTTCACGTGAAACGTTATTCTACCATCTTTCAGTTCGAGGAAATTGTAGTGGGGCGGTGACGTGCTTCCCTATAAAACAATTTCGTGAAAAACCTTATTTTACTAGAATAAAAAATAAAAAGTAGGAAAAAAAATTATGAGAGGAAAGTAGAATAACAGAAAAATTAAGATACAAAAAAAGACAAAATGAGAAGCTAAAAATAAACAATATTAGAAACGGAAAAAAAATGGAAACAAACTCACAACAGAAATAAAAAGCATTCCGTTCGCGTACAACGTCCGAAAATCAAACTCGAGCATAAAATCCTTCTTCCAAAATGACGTCTTGATCTTAATATAGCTGTCGGGCTGGTCGCCAAAATTGACAGCCGTCGGATCCGTCACGTAGTTGGCGGTGGTGGCGCATCCTTGCGTGTTCTGCATCGTGTTGGTCATGTTGACGAAGGCGGGACTCGCGAGTCCTTTGAGAGTGATCGTGGGTCGAATGAGGGGCGCTTCTCGTCCTATTTCCACGTTGGAGAAGTCGGTGACTGTCTCGGAGTTGAATAGCAGTTTTCTGTAACACATATAAATTTGACATGTTACTGAAAGTATTCTTAAAAATCGAGAGGACGATAAACTTACTCATTATTTACACTGATATCGCCAATCCCTCCATAGAACGAATCAAATCCTTCTGTACTACCAACGATAATTTCGAGAATCTTTCCTTTGAAAATATTGTCCGTCTTGCTTCTGTAAATATTTTCGTCCTCTTCGTTCACGGACAAGCTGATCCTGTCCGTTTTAAACCTTATAGACACCACGTTGTAATCGTTGATGTCCAGTGCCATCTTTTTATCTGCCAAGTAGTGTTCGCCGTTGATTAGGTTGATTTGGAGCAAACGATTTGAAAGTGTTACCTATCGAATATTAATACAAGATTTAACTAATATCTATATAAAGTATTAAAATCTATCCAAATGACTAAATAATATTTTTTTGTTGAACAGAAACTCAAAATCATTACCGTTCCAAAGTTTTGAATATCCAATATGGCGGCATTAGCGTTCAGCGGTCTCAAGATGAATGATATTGCGTCCAGCTTCTGGGCGGCGTTGGTTATTGGAAGGGCCATGGAAAGGTGTAGAGTTCCGTTACCATTGAACCAGGCCTTATCCAATTCGAGCTGTAAGAGTGGTTTATATTGATTAACTTTTGGCTTTAGACCAGTAGTATAGTGAATCAAATTTAGAATGTCAGTTAGCATAAGTACCTACTAAATCATCCATGATATTAATTATTAATATTAATTTTTATACGGTGAAATCTGGGACTGGTCTGATAATGAGAGAGATTAATTATTAAATTCAATTTCAATATATTCTTACATAAAGTAAGTTGCGGTTAGTAGATGAACAAGGGGGATTCAGCGCCAATTTCTGCCATCATCCGATGTATGTCCCTAAAGATTTGGGAACTGAAATAAAATATTTCTTTTTTGGTTGGAAATTAAATTTACTAACCCAAACTAACCCAAATATATAAAAAATGCGCAAAATATTCGGATTTAATATTCTCACATAAAGTGAGTTGCGGTTAGTAGATGAGCATCGTCCGACTTATGCCCCTAAAGTTTTTGGAATTGAAAAAACCTTTCTTTTTTGGTTGGAAATTAAATTTACTAACCAAAACTAACCCAAATATATAAAAAATACGCAAAATATTCTGATTTAATATTCTCACATAAAGTGAGTTGCGGTTAGTAGATGAGCATCGTCCGACTTATGCTCCTAAAGTTTTTGGAATTGAAAAAACCTTTCTTTTTTTGGTTGGAAATTAAATTTACCAACCAAAACTAACACAAATATATAAAAAATACACAAAACAATCAGAGGAGATTTAATATTCTCACATAAAGTGAGTCGCGGTTAGTAGATAAGCAAGGGGGCTTCAGCACCAATTTTCGCCATCTTCCGACGTATGCCCTAAAGTTTTTTTAAAATAAAATAACCTATTTCTTTTTTGGTTAGAAATTAAAATTACTAACCCAAACTAACCCAAATATACAAAAAATACCCAAAACATTCAGAGGTGATTTAATATTCTCACATAAAGTGAGTCGCTGTTAGTAGATAAGCAGGGGGGCTTCAGCACCAATTTCTGCCATCTTTCGACGTATACCCCTAAGGTTTTTAAACTGAAATAAAATAATTCTTTTTTGGTTGGAAATTAAATATACTAACCCAAACTAACTCAAAAATACTAAAAATACGCAAAAAATTCAGAGGAGATATAGATATGTTCTATATTGGGTAATTATTTAGAAAACGGGTTTTCGCTATTATAAGAGATTTTTGAAAAATTCCTTTTTGACGTGTTTATATAGGTGAAATATAACAATAGACCGCCACCGCAGCTTAGTAAAATTGTTTCTATAATTTCTTATTTACAAATAGATACTCACGGGACCGGACGGCGAATAGGGGTGCTGGGCGGGGACACTACAGTACGCATCCAAGGAAAAATAGACAGTGACACTGTTTCTGAGAGAGTTTCTCACATCACGCACGGTATTGTGTATATCAGTATATACATAAAAATATTAAATGCGGTACACAAATATGAATAATTATTATACAAATAAAAACTGTCAGAATGACACAACGCTGGTAACGGCTAACTTCAGCCCAAATGCTAATAATGTTGCCAGATTGCTTTGTCAATTTTGATATCGTTTGCATTGGTGATTGGACAATGATAAAAAATAAATGATAAAGGTAATAAAAACAGCAGCGCAGTGTTATCGTCCTAATATTTCACTTCACGAATGGTCCTTCGCTCGCTCCAAGGCGCAAGCAAACAAAACTAACCCAAGCTAACCAAAGTAACAATCCCAAATTAAGCAAAACAAACCAAAACTAACCAAAAGTAACCCAAACAAATCAAAACTAACCCAAAGTAACCAAAATTAACTCAAACTAACCAAAATAAAGAAGCAAGCGCGCTACGCGCGCTTGTCTTCACTATCCCACGCTAAGCAAAACCAACCAGAACTAACCCAATCTAACCAAAACTAACCCAAACAAACCAAAACTAACCCAAATTAACCAAAACTAGCCCAAGCGCGCTTGTCACTTCCGTATCCCAAGCTAAGCAAAACCAACCAAAACTAACCCATTCTAACCAAAACTAACCCAAACAAACCAAAACTAACCCACACTAACCAAAACTAGCCCAAACTAACCAAAATAAAGAGGCAAGCGCTACGCGCGCTTTTTCTTCACTATCCCGAACGAAGTAAAACCAACCAAAACTAACCCAAACTAACCAAAACTAACCCACACTAACCAAATAACTGAACTAAGTAAAACCAACCAAAACTAACCAAAACTAACCCAAACCAACCAAAGTAAAGAAGCAAGCGCGCTACGCGCGCTTGTCACTTCAGTATCCCAAACTAAGCAAAACCAACCAAAACTACGCCATTCTAACCAAAACTAATCCAAACAAACCAAAACTAATCCAAACTAACCAAAACTAGCCCAAACTAACCCAAATACAGAGGCAAGCGCGCTACGCGCGCTTTTCTCTTCACTATCCCGAACTAAGTAAAACCAACCAAAACTAACCCAAATTAACCAACACTAACTAAAACTAGCCAAAACTAACCCAAATTAACCAAAGTAAAAATGCAAGCGCGCTACGCGCGCTTGTTATTTCACTATCCCAAACTAAACAAAACCAACCAAAACTAACACATACTAACCAAAACTAAACCAAACTAACCAAAACTAACCGAAACCAATCCAAACAGTAGTTAACTAAAGTAGAGAGACGAGACAAGCGCTCTACGCGATCTTGTCTGTAGTATCCCAGATTAAGCAAAAAAAAATCGAAACCAACTATAACTAATTTCGGTTAGTGTGGATTAGTTTTGGTTAGCAAGGATTAGATTTGGTTAGTTTGTGTTAGTTTAGGTTGGTTTTGCTTAGTTTGGGATAGTGCAGAGAGAAGCGCGAGTAGCGCGCTTGTCTCTTTACTTTGGTTAGTTTTGGTTAGTTTTGGTTGGTTTTGCTTAGGTCGGGATAGTCAAAAGACAAGCGCGCGCAGCGCGCTTGCTTCTTTACTTTGGTTAGTTTGGGTTAGTTTTGCTTGGTTTTACTTAGTTCGGGATAGTGAAGAGACAAGCGCGCGTAGCGCGTTTGCCTCGTTACTTTGCTTCGTTTGGGTTAGTTTTGGTTAGTTTTACTTAGTTCGGGATAGTGAAGACAAGCGCGCGTGCCTCTTTACTTTTGTTAGTTTTGGTTAGTTTGGGTTAGTTTTGTTTAGTTTGGGTTAGTTTTTACTTAGTTCAGGATAGTGAAGGGACCAACGCGCGTAGCGCACTTGCCTTTTTACTTTTGTTAGTTTGGGTCAGTTTTGGTTAGTTTGGGTTAGTTTTGTTTAGTTTGGGTTAATTTTGGTTCGTTTGGAGTAGTTTTGGTTAGTTTTGGTTGGTTTTGCTTAGTTTGGGATAGCGAAAAGATAAGCGCGCGTGGCGCGCTTGCCTCTTTACTTTGGGTAGTTTGGGTTTGGTTTAGTTAGTTTGGGTTAGTTTTGTTTGCTTGCGCCCTTGGAGCGAGCGAAGCGACCGGAGGCCCATACGTGAAGTGAAATAATAGAAGAATAACACTACGCTGCTACCAATATTTGTTAATAACAAATTATAGAAACAATTTTACTAAGCTACCGTGGCGGATTATTGTTACATTTCACTTATATAAACACGATAAAGAGGGTTTTAAAAAATTTCTTATAATAGCGAAAATCCGCTTTTATTACATTTATCATTTATTTTTTACCATTGTCCAATCACCAATGCAAACGATTTCAAAATTGACAAAGCAATTTGGCAACATTATTAAGATTTGGGCTGAAGTTAGCCGTTACCAGCGTTGTGTCATTCTGACAGTTTTTTATTTGTAACGTGACATTATTATGACGGAAACAATAATTATTCATATTTGTGTACCGCATTTAATATTTTTATGTATATACTGATATACACAATACCGTGCGTGATGTGAGCAACTTTCTCAGAAACAGTGTCAGTGTCTATTTTTCCTTGGATGCGTACTGTAGTGTCCCCGCCAAGCACCCCTATTCGCCGTCCGTTCCCGTGAGTATCTATTTGTTAATAACAAATTATAAAAACAATTTTACTAAGCTGCGGTCGTGGATTATTGTTATATTTCACCTATATAAACACGTTGAAAAGGAATTTTTCAAAAATCTCTTATAATAGCGAAAACCCGTTTTCTAAATAATTACCCTATATTGTTGTGGAGGATTCATGTTTTAACTTACAGATTTTTGGGGTTTCTCTCCACTATCCTTTTGAATTTGTTATATAGAGCCTCTTCGGCTCTGGCTCCAGGATATAAACAGCACAAGTGCTAGTTTAGTGACCCTAATGAAATACCTAGATAACTTCAACGTTTCGGGAAATAAATCTATTCCCGTTATCAAGAACTGTGAAAACTAAAAATCAAAATGGTTAGTAAATACAATGAAACAGTAAAAAGCTCTTGCAAATTGTCAAGTTTTGAATTGACTTTGACAAGATGACAATTATAATGCCATATTTAATTACTGGTTACTGGTCTTTAGTGTGATATTGAGGTGTTATTTGGTGAATTAAGTTGTTTTTGAAGTCTTATATATCTACAATTTGGTGTTAGAATATAATGATTTTTGTAAATATGTTCTATATTGTTGTGGAGGATTCAATTTTACCTTGAAATTGATTGCCTTTAGCTCCACAAATGATTACGCTTATTTTGAATTGGTATAGAGCCTCTTCGGCTCTGGCTCCAGGATGTAAACTGCACAAGTGCTAGTTTAGTGACCCTAATGAATTACCAAAATATCGTCTACGTTTCGACAGGCAAGTCTGCTATCGTCATCAAGAATGAAAGAAACTAAAAATGACAATGGTTAGCAAATACAATAAAACAGTAAAAAGCTCTTGCAGATTGTCAGGCTTTGAACTGATTTTTTTTAAGTCAGTTCAAAGCTTGACAATCTGCATGAGCTTTTTACTGTTTTATTGTATTTGCTAACCATTGTCATTTTTAGTTTCTCTCATTCTTGATATCGATAGCAGACTTGCCTATCGAAACATAGACGATATTTAGGTAATTCATTAGGGTCGCTAAACTAGCACTTGTGCAGTTTACATCCTGGAGCCAGAACCGAAGAGGCTCTATACCAATTCAAAATAAGCGTAATCATTTGTGGAGCTAAAGGCAATCAATTTCAAAGTAATAATGATTTTTGTTGAAAGGATTAGTTAATTTTTAAGTGTCCCTTATCAACTTCAGTTTTTAGCAAAGGTAACCATGTGCTATTAAAACTAACAGAAGATGAAGTTTAATAAAATTAAAGCACTTTCTTTAATTTTACGTTTTTTAGATGAAGGCTCCTTTGCTACAATACTTGAAGCGTTCCATTGTATTCTGTGGTTGTTATCAAATGCATGTTGACAAATATGTGATTTGTGGAATTGTGCATTTTTAATATAAGTTTGGTGTTCTTTTATGCGTTTTGATAATGGTCTACAGGTCTCACCAATATAAAATGTATTGCATTCACATGGTATTTTATAGACAACATTTTTAGTAGTTTCATTTTCATTGAGTGGTCTTGTTTTTGTTAGTTTGGATCTAAGGGTATTTTCTGTTTTGAAAATAGTACGAATGTTAAATTTATTACCTATTCGTTTTATTTTGTCTGCTAAACCAGGAATATAAGAAATAAAGAGGTTCGTAATAGGTCTATTTTGATTTTGTCTAATGTTTCGTTGTTCAAAATCAATAAAGCATTTTTCAATTAAATCAATAGGATAGTTATTATTAATTAAAACGTTGGTTAAAAATTATTTTTCTGTGTTGAAATTTTGATTATTACAAATTATTTTCATTCGATCATATAGACTTTTTACGACCCCCTTTTGACCATTATTGGGTGATTTGAATTAAAATTTAAATATGTGTGTATGTGTAGGTTTTCTGTATATTTTTGTTTCGAAACTAATCAAGTCTTTTTCTATAAGTAGAAGAAGTAAGAATGTCAAGAAATTAAAGTTGTTGATTAATTTCTCTTTCTATTGTGAATTTGATTGTGGGTTCTTTGGTGTTAATATGATTTAGAAAATCGTTTAGAAAATGTTCGTTATATGGATAAATTGAAAAATTGTCATCTATATAACGCCACCAAATTAAAGGTTTATATTGATAATTTTCAACAAAATTTAATTCAAAATTTTCCATCAAAATATTACTTAATAAAGGTGATAAAGGCGAACCCATAGCAATACCATTATTTTGTTGATAGTAATTGGTATTGTATTGAAAATAAATAGTTTTACGCAAAAAGTAAGTAATTCGAGTATTGTGTCAATACTAAGTTTTGTACGTTCACCAAAGTTAGCATCATTTGCTAATTTAATCTTACAATATTTAAAGTTTTATCAACAGGTACATAGACTAACAACATCAAAACTTACCAGAGTATCGTTAGGATTTAAATTAATTTGTGATAGTTTCTCTAAAAAATGTTTCTTATATATGAGTTAGTGTTGTTAGCAAGTGGATTAAGAATGTTGAGTAGATATTTAGCAATGGGGTGTGTTGGTGAATTTATACAACTGACTATTGGACGTAGAGGAATATTTAGTTTATGTATTTTTGGTACTCCATAAAAATGAGGTGTTTTACTATTGTGTGGTGTCAGTTTGAATCTTTCTATGTCATTGAATTGATTTTTGTGTTTTTTAAAAATATTGTATATCTGTCTCTCAATACGTTCTGTTGGATCATTATTTAGTATTGAGTAATTACCGTCATTTGAAAGAGACATTATCTTTTCATCGTAAGTAATGCAATTCATTATTACGGTTGAATTACCTTTATCGGCTGGTAGAATTTTAATAGTGTTATCTCTTTTTAATGATTGTAATGCTCTTTGTTCTGTGTAAGTTAAGTTTCGTTTAATTTTAAATGGTTTTTCTAGTGTTATTTTAGTTCTAATTCTAAATTCATCTTTATGTTCTTCTGGCAAGTTTTGTGTTGTTTCTTCAATTGCTGAAATGATATCAAACTTAGGAACGATTTTAGGTGTAACTGAGTATTTTAAACCTTTAGAAAGAACAAGTTTATCAACATCGGATAACACTATCAGACAAATTGATTACAGTTTTTTCAATAAAATCGTTATTTTTGGCAATAGAAATTTCTTTGTTTAATTTTTCTTGAATGAGATTATTAAATTTATTTATATGAATACGTTTTTGTTTATCAAAATTTATTAAATAACTGTTATGAACACAATTACAAATATGATTGAAATCTGTAGGTAAAATTTGGTTTTGCAAGTTTAATTTTAAATTATTAATTTCTATTTGAATTTTATATTTATTAAATCTATGAAACTGTAATCTTTCTCGTAATAGAGTATTACTTGCTTTTTATGGTTTTTTAATTGTTGTATGGTGCTTTAAGTCTTATACCTTTTGGAATCAACCTATTGTTTTTGCATTTGTGTAAAAAAGTTAAACTGTTTTCAAAATGCAATAGCTTTTCATGTTTATTTTCCAAATCTCTAAAAATAGAACAAATATTAGAGAGAGCAAGTAATGCTCTATTACGAGAAAGATTACAGTTTTATAGATTTAATAAATATAAAATTCAAATAGAAATTAATAATTTAAAATTAAACTTGAAAAACCAAATTTTACCTATAGATTTCAATCATATTTGTAACTGTGTTCATAGCAGTTATTTAATAAATTTTGATAAACAAAAACGTAATCATATAAATAAATTTAATAATCTCATTCAAGAAAAATTAAACAAAGAAATTTCTATTGCCAAATTATCCGATGTTGATAAACTTGTTCTTTCTAAAGGTTTAAAATACTCAGTTACACCTAAAATCGTTCCTAAGTTTGATATCATTTCAGCAATTGAAGAAACAACACAAAACTTGCCAGAAGAACATAAAGACGAATTTAGAATTAGAAATAAAATAACATTAGAAAAACCATTTAAAATTAAACAAAACTTAACTTACACAGAACAAAGAGCATTACAATCATGAAAACGAGATAACACTATTAAAATTCTACCAGCAGATAAAGGTAATTCAACCGTAATAATGAATTGCATTACTTACGATGAAAAGATAATGTCTCTTTCAAATGACGGTAATTACTCAATACTAAATAACGATCCAACAGAACGTATTGAGAGACAGATATACAATATTTTAAAAAAACACAAAAATCAATTCAATGACATAGAAAGATTTAAACTGACACCACACAATAGTAAAACACCTCATTTTTATGGAGTACCAAAATACATAAACTAAATATTCCTCTACGTCCAATAGTCAGCTCTATAAATTCACCAACACACCCCATTGCTAAATATATACTCAACATTCTTAATCCACTTGTTAACAACACTAACTCATATATAAGAAACTCAAAACATGTTTTAGAGAAACTATCACAAATTAATTTAAATCCTAACGATACTCTGGTAAGTTTTGATGTTGTTAGTCTATTTACCAATGTACCTGTTGATAAAACTTTAAATATTGTAAGAAGTAAATTAGCAAATGATACTAACCTTGGTGAACGTACAAAACTTAGTATTGACACAATACTCGAATTACTTACTTTTTGCGTAAAAACTACTTATTTTCAATACAATACCAATTACTATCAACAAAACAATGGTATGGCTATGGGTTCGCCTTTATCATTTTTATTAAGTAATATTTTTATGGAAAATTTTGAATTAAATTTTGTTGAAAATTATCAGTATAAACCTTTGATTTGGTGGCGTTATATAGATGACATTTTTTCAATTTATCCATATAACGAACATTTTCTTAGCGATTTTCTAAATCATATTAACACCAAAGAACCCACAATCAAATTCACTATAGAAAGAGAAATTAATGAACAGCTTTCATTTCTTGACATTCTTATAAAAAAAGACTTGAATAGTTTCGAAACAAAAATATACAGAAAACCTACACATACAAACAGATATTTAAATTTTAATTCAAATCACCTAATAATGGTCAAAAAGGGGGTCGCAAAAAAGTCTATATTATCGAATGAAAATAATTTGTAATAATCAAAATTTCAACACAGAAAAAGAATTTTTAACCAATTTTTTAATTGATAATAACTATTCTATTGATTTCATTGAAAAATGCTTTATTGATTTTGAACAACCAAATATAAGGCAAAATCAAAATAGAACTATTACGAACCTCTTTATTCCTTATATTTCTGGTTTCTCAGACAAAATAAAACGAACAGGTAATAAATTTAACATTCGTACTATTTTCAAAACAGAAAATACTCTTAGATCCAAACTAACAAAAACAAAACCACTCAATGAAAATGAAACTACTAAAAATGTTATCTATAAAATACCATGCGAATGTAATAAATTTTATATAGGTGAAACCTGTAGACCATTATCAAAACATATTAAAAATACACAATTCCATAAATCACATATTTGTCAACATGCATTTGATAACAATCACAGAATACAATGGAACGCTTCAAATATTTTGGCAAAGGAGCCTTCATCTAAAAAACGTAAAATTAAAGAAAGTGCTTTAATTTTATTAAATAAAGATGAATGTGTTGCTTCAATTTCTGTTAGTTTTAATAGCACATGGTTGCCTTTGCTAAAAACTAAAGTTGATAAGGGACACTTAAATTAACTAATCCTTTCAACAAAAATCATTATATTCTTCCTAAGCGAGCAACACCAAATTGTAGATATATAAAACTTCAAAAACAAATTAATTTACCAAATAACACCTCAATATCACACTAAAGACCAGTAACCAGTAATTAAATATGACATTATAATTGTCATCTTGTCAAAGTCAATTCAAAGCTTGAGAATCTGCAAGAGCTTTTTACTGTTTTATTGTTTTTACTAACCATTTTCCTTTTTAGTTTTTACCTTTCTTGACAACGAGAATAGATTCATTTCCCGAAACGTTGAAGTTATCTAGGTTATTTCATTAGGGTCACTAAACTAGCCAGTGCCGAAGAAGCTCTATATAACAAATTCAAAAGGATAGTGGAGAGAAACCCCAAAAATCTGTAAGTTAAAACTAAAATTCTTGATAGACAGGTCTAAAAATAGTCCATCAATAAACCCAAATGAACAGTCAAAGTTTACAGATTACAGAGGAAATACAGGCAAGATATTAACAATGCAAAAAAGAAAGGGATTTACAAGTGACACAATGAACTCAGTAAATGTTTGTAATACATCGTACAAAGTTGTAAGTAGTTACAGAAGCACTGGTCGTACATGTGAGAGTGATGAAATATTTCACCTGAACAATTGGTCACATTCCTTACAAACAATGTAGCCAGCGAAACACTGACAAGGATAGTGCCCACCGATAAAAACTATAGAGAATTTATATGAATTTTATATGAATTATAATAAAGTTGTAGTGTAATGAATACAATAACTTCAACCTGGTTGATTACATGAGGTAAGGAAGGTTATCGATGCTATAAAAACAATGTAACAGTGACATACAATACATTTGTAGATAACCTAACATAGCATAATACAATTGAGCTCCTATTAGCCCCATAGGGCGCTTACGTACATCACAACAGAATTATATAATACAATTTGAGGCAATAGAAATAACAAAGTATCCATAAAACCACCTAAATATACCAGTCTACTGTAATAGATCATGAAAAATCAAATAACTACAATTACCTTCTGATTAACATCCATGTGGAATATTCAAATATAGAAATTTAAGAGTCTGATGAGTTTTTCCCATCAATATCAAGCAATATTACGAAATATCTGTAAAATTGTTGATGTAAAATTCTTCCAGAGAATAGAAACACTTTCCAATTAAATATGGTTTCATTGCAAATTTAAATTGTTTAGTAGACAACACTTTGATGGCAGCCGGGAGAGCATTGTATAGTTTACGACCATAGTAAGAAATTCCGCACTTTATCTTATTTATTCGTTATTCTTCCGACGTATGCCCCTAAAGTTTTTGAAAATAAAATAAAATATTTCTTTTTTGGTTGGATATTAAATTTACTAACCCAAGTATACAAAAATGCGCAAAACATTCAGAGGAGATTTAATATTCTCAAATAAAGTGAGTCGCGGTTAGTAGATAAATAAGTGGGCTTCAGCACCAATTTCTGCCATCTTTCGACATATACTCCTAAGGTTTTTAAAATGAAATAAAATATTTATTTTTTAATTTAATTTTTAATTTATCTCTGATGGAACATTATCAGTATAGTTGCCAAAAGTCATAAAAACAGTCTGATTACATTTGGAGATAATATGTTAAATACCAACCACTCGTCAACAATTTTTAAATAAACATTAATTTTTGCTTCAACTTCACTCCAAGTATCACCAGTAGCAATTATTGCAGTATCATCTGCATACGATAATATTAATTCAATGGGGATCTCCTTCAAGATGGCATTGATATATAGAATTAACAGTAAAGGTCTCAAAATTGAACCTTGTGAAACCCCAGTTTTTAAAATCATATAATCACTATAATTTTCATTTATTTTAACTCTTTGTGATTTATTACTAAGATAGCTTGAAAGCAGATCTAGAGCTATTCCTCTTATTCCATAACAGTAAAGTTTGTCTAACAATATTTTATGGTCAACAGTATCAAATGCTTTGGCCAAGTCCAGAAATGTTATCAGAATAGGTTTACTAGCATCTAGTTTACCTATTTTTTCATAAAACCAAATTGATGATTGGATATTATATTATTCATTTTTATGAAATCAAAAATTCTATTGTAAATTATTTTTTCAAAAATGTTTGCTATGTTTGATATTAGTGAAATTGGTCTATAATTTGATATATTTTGTTTATCTCCTGAGTTATGAATAGGTACAATTTTTACCTTCTCCAATGCTTCTGACCAGATAGCTTTTTCAATACAAGAATTGAATAAATATGCTAGAGGTTCAGAAATGTATTTTGATAATACTTTCAAAGTTTTACTATTAATTTTATCTATTTCGCCATTTTTAAGTTTTAAATTCTTAATTATAGTGACAACCTCTTGAACGCAAGTTGGTTGTAAGAAAATAGTATACAGTTCATATCTGGTAACATTGGTTTAGCATTTGTTTGTTGTATCTTTTTTTCACTCAATTTTTGACCTATTTCACAGAAAGACCCTATCTGTTACTTTTTCACCCTCTACATCAATGTAATTAATAGTATCAGTTATTTTTCTCTAGTTTTTTCGTTAATAATTCCCCAGAATTTTTTGGGCTTGTTCGAATTATTTTCAATCTGTTTTTTTTCATATTTAATCTTGGCATCCAAATTACCTTGTCTAATATTTTGGTATATTGTTTGTATTATTTTTTTAGCTGTTCATTTGTACAATCTTTTTGCCATAAGTGATATAAAAATTCTTTAGACATGATTTCATAATAGCATCTGTTATCCAGTTTTTCCTTTGTTGTTTTTGATAATTTTTATTTACAACTGTTGCAGAATAAATACAAGTTTTTATTTTATTTATTAATTTATCCGTTGTTGTGTTAGGATCTTGTTTTAATATTGTCTCTCTCCTGTCTATTGTTCTTGCCATTTTATTTAATTTATTATAATTTATTCTAGTATTTGGTAATTTTATTTCAGTTTTCAACTTATTTATTGCAACAAAAATTGGATAGTGATCAGCTAAGGAATGTTTTAATTTATATGTGACTGTGTTATTATTTTTAGTTTTAATGTAGATATTATCAATACAAGATCCTTTATTGGTTAGTTCTGATCGTCTAGTGATACCGAGTATACCAGGAAGATAACGTTTCTCTAAGAAATTACAGAGAAACTCTTGGCTTATGTTATCAGATTTCAAAGTATCAACATTAAAGTTACCTTTGACTAGGTGATTTTTATGTTTTTCTTTATACTTAAATCTTCAATTCAAAAATAAATTTAGTTCACAAAGCACTAATTTCTGCCATCTTTCGACGTATGGCCCTAAAGCTTTTGTAAAATGTTTCTTTTTTGATTGGAAATTAAATTTACTAACCCAAACTAACCCAAATATACAAAAAATACGTAAAACATTCAGAGGAGATTTAATATTCTCACATAAAGTGAGTCGCGGTTAGTAGATAAGCAAGGGGGCTTCAGCACCAATTTCCGCCTCTTCCGAC
>MU187109.1:16673-61656 GCA_016904865.1 Pissodes strobi
AAAAAATACCCAAAACACTCAGAGGAGATTTAATATTCTCACATAAAGTGAGTCGCGGTTAGTAGATAAGCAAGGGGGTTTTAGCATCGATTTCTGCCATCTTCCGACGTATATCCCTAAAGTTTAGTTATAATTATGGAAAAATATTTCTATAAGGGTGAAGTTTTTTTATATGCTGCTCGATGACACGTAGTTTTAACCCTTACATGGGCCATAAAGCTTTGGACTGATGCTATATCGACCTCACAAAATTTTTACTTTCTTCTTCGTCTTAACTGTTTATCATCATACACTTTTCGACTTGAAAAAATCAAAGATCTTCTATATTCTATAGGCCTTACCTGATGAACATTTAGGCCGGCCGCACATTGAGACGCAGGTCACACAGGCGACGCAGTAAAGTGCAGTGTAGATTTCTGTATGATGTAAAATTAAACAGAGCTGCGCGAATTGGGACGCAGGGTAGGACAGCACAGAACTGTGTTTAGGTAAACCTGCCTAGCGCAGTGTCCCCGACAGAGTTTCCTACGCCACGTGCACGGCAGTTTTAGATTATCTTGATTTGTATTGCTAGTTTTTCTTTACTTTCTACTGATTTTTGAGCGTTACAATCATCTGAATGAATGCAGTTTTCTATCATATTATGTACATACTTCATCAAATTGCGGTCTGCTTAACCGAAAATAATTTGAAATAATTGGGTCAGGAAATTCGGGCCCTGGGTGTTCATGGTAGCTGCTTTTCCAAAACGATTTTTTTCTCTTTGATAGGTTTCACAATAAAGCCATTTCTTCAAAATCTACGTCTGAATCTGATCCGGAACTGTCCAAAAACAAAGCTATGATAAAAAAAAACTTAGGTTCTTTCTATGCCCAAATAAACTATAAATAATTCCTATTCGCACGCCAAAACTTTAAAAGAAACTGCTTTCAAATATGCGCTCAAACTGCTTGACACGTATTTTTTCTGAACTGTGTAACCTGCGCTACACTGCGTCACCTGTGTCAGTGATCCCATTGATAGCTTGACCGCGAACACGTTCCACATACTGCTGTGAAACACCAGCCTTTACATAACTTGGTCGGGAGTTTCTATACTGCGTGTAATGAATTCGACGTTGCCTTCCATCTCGGAATTTGATAAGGTAAAATATTTTTCATCATCTAAAATAATAATTTTACTGAGAAAATAAATACGTCTGAATGCACGGCACATCTGGGATTTTTCCGACTGAACTGCCTTGTATTAAGGAGCCTTCCCTTTTTTATAATTATACCTGGAAAGTGTTCCACTTACAGTCATTCGGGAAACATTGTATCATCGGCCAACTTTGGGCAATGACTTTCTCAAATTATTTTCTATACCAATCTCTTTTCCCATGCATGACTTAAAACTCTTGATCTTCCACTTTACGGCATTTCCATAGTCTTTAATAGTCTGGCAAATTGTCGAAATATTTGGGGTACTGAAAATTCTAACAATATCGCGTTTAGGTATTGTCCAACTAACGGATAAATACTTTGATGAATATTAAGCCTTCACGACATCTTAACGAACTGTATTTGCCAAAACTGACATTTACAATACAATAAATTAAAATGGAAATATTTACGAAAACTTTAGGGACATACGTTAAGAAATTAAAATTTAAAACCAGCGTTAAAGTATTAACTAAGTGTTGTTGACTGTATCATTTTCAGAACAGATGCAGTACCTAGATTAGATAGTACATGTATTGATCGTTAGATACTTCCAGCGAGATTTAATAAATATTTAATTTATTTTACTTAAAATCGTTTAGTATTTTAGTTGAATGAAAATGACGCTGATAGATGCAATAAAAGAATGTGAAAACCAGAAAGACGTTTATTTTCACGTTCAGTAAGGGAGGTTGTAAGCAAAAAGTTGGTAGGTGATTGATCTAAATCATAAAGGAAAAGAAGTGGGTTTGTTATTATTATTAAATCTACGAAATTGTTTAAATTAGCAAAGTAGTAGATTTTTGCTGATGATAATGATAATAATATGAAACAATTCAACATGAGGGCAGGTGTAATATTTATAGAAAACATTTTACTTTCAATATAATGACATATTTTTGTTTCAATTTTTGATATAGTACATCACATGCCTAATTACAATTGTTCTCGTGGTATTGAAGTTTGGAAATGGCATTTACAAAGTTTGAAACAGCCACCTAATCCAAAAATATACACGGCGATGTCGTATGAGAATTTTAAAACAATTTACGCTAAGACAAACGAAATTAAATTTGGTTAGTACTTTTCTTACCTGTCCAATTTTCTGCGTAACTCCTGATGAAATTAATTCGTTGCTCAACTGAGCTCTGGGGCTTAAAAATCCTAGAAATGACCTTTTATTCACGTCGATAAAACTAGTTTTCAGCGTAGGCGAAATCCCTCCCACGAAATGTATGGCTTTCTTGATCCTTAAAATAAAAATATAGATTTACCTATTATTAAAATCATCTCTTAAGGGCCAACAACGCTTCAATTCTCTTCCTTTTATGACGTTTTTGAGCAATTAAATTCTACTATATGCTTGTTGGAATAATAACTTTTACTAAACATTAAGAATTGTTTTTAATACCAGCACTCTTACCTAAAAACAGCCTTGTTATCTAGTTGTTCCTTGACGGAATCCTTATTCAAATCTGTCTCCAAGCTATAATGCTGCACTTTGCTGCCGTAAGCCATTGCTATATCCGCATAATGCTTCTTACCATCGTTGAATTTTTCCTTGGACTTTAACGAAACTGTTTTATTGTTGTTGTGACGCACGTCCAGCCTAAGATGTCCGTCCTCTAGAGTTAGCGAAATGAAGGCATGCTGTGAAAACAAAATAAACGTATATTTTCTACCTTAATATAGTAAAGATGTGAGTTTAATTATAGAATAATAGTTTTTAAAATTAATGTAACCGTGACTTGACTGATAGGCACTGATAGTGCCAAATAGATACATTTCAATTTTGATTTAACTTTTAGTTTGTATAGTCCTGCGTTGATAAATTAGCTATAAAACAAACAAAGTCAGACTTCTAGCATTAGAGAACTTTATAAACATTGTAGGCCTTTAAAACTGCAACCTTCAACATTGCAGATTTTAAAACTCAAATAGTTTGCAAACATGTTTCACATAACGCGCGTTTCTTTCTCTTACCAATCATTGCAGATCTCTGGTTAGCATTAGATGCTTCAATCGAAACCTACATTATAATATTCAGATTATTATATGCCCTTGAGAGCGGCTTCAAGGACAGGATAAGAAAGGAGCACCAAGAAGGCGATAATATATCAATTTGATGGGTTGTCCTTCGCATTTATAAAAAAAGTGTAATTCTGCAACTTTGGTCGAAGAGAAAGCGCATATGATTCTACTATAACAAACCTTATATACTAACATAATGAATTTATGGTTCTTAAGTCATATCGAATTTATACATATATGTACAAGAAACATGAAGTAAGTAAGATCTTTACATGGATGTTTCGTCTTTACATGGATGTTTGCGTATTGAGGGTATAGTTTTACAGCGACTTTTTTTTATTATTGAATCGTGCGGCGAGGGAATTTTCACTAAGCAACCTCATATTTGTAATGGATAAATTCAGCTTTAGATGTTGTGCCAAGAAAAAGTACAATTATTTTGTATGTCTTGGATGTAGTAATATTTTGCATTCGAGTTGCATGGAGAGAGACTTTAAATCACATATAAAGTTAGGACAACAAAAGGTATTGTGCTCCAAAACCTGCACATTCTTTGACAATGATCCTGATAAGAGATTGAATGCTGTTTTGAAGGAGTTGGATAAACTAAAGCAAAGTACTTTTGAATCGAATTCTGAACTGAAAATCACTGTTGTTGACAAGTACGATGAATTGATGGCCGAAAAGGATATTCAGGTGAAGGAACTACAGAATTCTAATGAAGAACTTCAGTTGAAGGTAGCAAATCTTAAGTCCTTATATAAGAAACAACGACGTGTCACGGAGGATTTTGAGGATGAGGTCATAGCTGCAGAAAAAAAGATTGATAGACTTTAGAAAAGAAAACTGATGAAGTGGACCAAATTAGGCAGAAGATATCTGATTTGGAAAAACAAAGAACAACCCTGGAGAGAGAGATTGTTAACCAGTCTAAAACTATTGAGCGCCTGCGGAAGACCATCACTGATTTGATGGATACAAAGAAATCTATGATCTCAGCAATTTATATTTTGGAAACGGACAATAAACTGCATTGCGAAGAGATTAGTCATCTTAAAGGAGAAATTGCAAAATTTAGTTTCCAGAACATAATCCACACGCCCAGCCTAAAGGCAAATGAAATAACTTCCAAGCCAAACTCAACAAGCCATATCCCTAGCACTGATACGGCTACGCACAAGAAACCATCAGAATATGGGCCAATGTCTCTAATGGAGGAACTAGCAACAGCAACAACTCAGAGGCCAATAAATAGTAAAGTGCATAAACGGGATCAGAATCTTCAAAATCTAAATAAAAAGGTTTTAATATGTGGTGATTCCAGTGCCAGAAATTGTACCAGTGCTCTGAAGGAAGAAATGAAGGACTCTTATTCAATGGCAGAGTATGTCTATAGCAACTGTAATACAAATTGTTTAACACATAATGTTTTTAATTGGGCTATTGGCCATGGGGAAAACGATAGTTTTGTAATCTCATTGAATTTAGCACATACTAGGCCAACATTCTTCCAATTAAGAAAGTTTATGTCTATAAGTAAGTTCACTAATCTGATTTTTGTTTTGTGGTGTGATTTCTCATTGTGTCCTCTGTCATATTTTAAAAGTGTAAACAATTATATTGCTCAGTTCACAGTGAAAAACTCTAGTAGTATAAGAGCTATTACGAACACTAAACATAATGATAAATACCGCCACTCTTTGTATTCCCTCTGTAGATTGTTGTCCTTATATATAAGTTGCAATATTGTTGTCTCAAAGAAGATTGTAATGAAATCAATACCAACAAATTTTAAACTTGATGCTCTGATAATTTGCGAACAGGTGAATGTGAGTGAACCGGATGTTATTCTGAGTAAATCACCCGCGGCTTTGGTTAATAGTAGTGATGCCCATTTTTTAGACGGGGTTCGACCGGAGGTTGTATTAGTTTAGTCTTATTGAATATTCAGTCTGTTAGAAGCAAAGTTAATGAATTAGAGTTATTTATGGAGCCTTTGGAGTTTCCGGATGTTGATGTTCGCTCCCCATTCCTTACTGAGCATTGGTTGAAACATGATGAGCCTCTGAGATTGGCTGACTATACTGTTGTGTCAAGGTTTTCTCGAAGCGAGTTCTGTCATGGAGGCACTTGTATATTAATGCATAAGGCATTTGTTTCTTGTTATTCTTTCCTCCCAATAATAAATTTTGACTTCCTTCTTAAGGAAAGAGTCTTTGAGTTTTCAGTAGCGTACTGCAAAAAAATGAACTTGTATATTTTGGCAATTTGCAGGTCTCCCTCTGAAAGTTGTGATCCTTTTTTGGAAAAATTGGATGCCTTAATGTCACATATTTTAGTCAGTGCTAATGTTATTGTTTCTGGGGATTTTTAACATAGACTTTTTAAACCAGTCCAACAATCACACCATATCATTGTGCAATCTGTTGAGGTCTTTTAATTTGAACATGCATGTTGAGCAACCAACACGAATTACAGGTCATTAATCCTCATTAATTGATTATGTATATTCGAATTTGGGTAGTGCCAATATTATTTGCCAATGTACAAATGCGGGACTCTCAGATCATGAGGCTGTCTCATTTAATATAACCCTATTTAAATCTAAGAATAAAACAAAGGCTAAATATGGTAGACTTTATACTAGGAGCAATTTTGCCAGGATACTAATTGGGATAATGTTCTGGGTGCAGAGAATGAATTGGAACATTTTCATTGTGCTATGTTCAATAAATTTAATAAAGCATTCCCAATTGTTATGAAAACACCTAAAAAAAACTAAGCCATGGTACACAAAAGGTTTAAAAGTTTCAGGGAAAATATGAGAGCCCTACATCACATTCGAAAATTTGCTATGTTCAATGAATCATTTTTGACCTACTTCAATAATTATAGGAGGATTTACAGAAGAACGATTGCTCTTTCTAAAAGTTTATACCATCGTAGAAGAATTGATGAGTCTCCAAATAAATCCAAAGAATCATGGCATATTGTTGGTGAGCTATTGGGAAGGCACACTGCACTCCAAATGGATTCAAACTTACATGCGGACATGCTAAACTCATATTACTGTAGCATTGCTTCTGAGTTAACAAATAATATTTTTAGTGGATATAAAGCCGATGATTATATGAGACATGTATGTGTGAATGAGACTTTTTCCTTAATCTTACCAATATTTTGGAGGTGAGGGATGTAATAAAAAAAAATAAAAATAAAACCTCGGCAGGATGGGATAGGATCTCTATAAAGGTGTTCTCGGCTTTGCCAGCCAATGCCCTTCAGGCATTTGTAGATGCAGTAAATCATTCATTCACCACAAACACATTTCCTGATTGCCTCAAACAAGCAATTATTGTTCCTATTCACAAAGGTGGAGACTATAACAGTCCTTCCAATTTTCGACCAATAGCTCTTCTCTCCACCATGTCTAAAATTGTGGAGAGGTTGGTGAGGGTGAGAATGATATCTTTTTTGAATAGATTTAACGTTCTCAGCTCTGATCAATTTGGGATTCGGGAAGCCAGGAGCACGGGTGATGCCATTTTTAATCTTCTCCAATTCCTTTATGATGCACTCAACTCTGGTGATGTTGCTGCAGCAGTGTTCTGTGATATATCTAAGGCTTTCGACTGTGTAGATCACAGAATACTATTGTGGAAGCTGGAGAGATATGGGTTTAGAGGGACTTCTTTGGGGTGGTTCAGCTCGTATCTATCCGGTCGCTTTCAAAAGGTTAATTTTGGTGGTCAGTTCTCAGAGGAACTGCAAAATATCACAGGTGTTCCCCAAGGTTCTGTCTTGGGGCCACTATTGTTTCTCCTTTACATTAAAGACCTCCCTTCGCTCCCCATAAGAGGAAAGTTTACTATGTTTGCGGATGACACCACCGTCATTTGGCATGGAAATCATGTTGATCAACTGAAGGTGTCTCTGGATGCTGATTTACTGAAGATTAAAGAATGGTGCAATGCAAATCGTCTTTGCTTCAATACCTCAAAGACAAACCTATTAAGCTTTAAATGTTCCATGAATTCCATCGCAATCAATAAAGAGCCTGTTTTGACAGAACAGTCAACCAAGTTTCTGGGCCTCACAAGGATATGCAGCAGAGTGTCATCGGGTTGCTATGCCCTTAGAGTGATTTCTATGAACCTAGATTCTTCCATGGCAAAGAATGCCTATCATGTTTTTGTGGAGTCACATCTATCTTATGGAATTTGTTTCTGGGACTCATGTGCTCAGTATCTTTTTAACACTGTGTTTGTACTACAAAAAAGAGCGGTTAGGGTCCTTTCTAGATTGGGGAGCCGTGAGTCTTGTAGGCATCTCTTTGTACAAAATAAGATCTTGACCCTTTGTTGCTTGTATATACTCGAAACAATAACTGCGGTCTTCAAGAAACACAAGCGGGACATTGTGAAGGGTAGTTCTTTTGGAACCCGTCTTGAGTTCGGTTGTCCATCCCATATTCAGAGCAAGTGAGGTGTTCTTTTGTTTATATGGGTAAAAAAATGTTCAATCACCTTCCTCAAATTCAAATAAGAAAACTAGACTCATATATTAGATTTAAGAAACTTTTAAAGGGATTATTAGTTACTGAGGCATATTATACTCTAGAATAGTCCTGATTACCAAACATATGTATGTATGTATTTTTATTTTATTATTTTGTAACTGTGTTTTACTTTGAATTGTTTAGTATTTTAAGGTTTACTGTCTTCGAATAAGTAGGGCTTTGTCAATATCCCTCTGTTTCAGACAATAAGCTACTTTTTGAATTTGAATTGCAAATGTTAAACATGAAAACAAATATTGCTTTTCTATGCAACAGTTCAATGAGATAAGATGGAGTATTATATCTTCAATAAAATCAATATAAATATAAAATAGCCGATAAGATATTAAGGGGCCATAGTGTATACAACAGTTAGATGAGATATTGTGGAGTATAATATAATTACCAAAATCACTATAAATATTCGATCGTTAAATAAAATATAGCAAATTATATAATCTATACAATCACTGAATTATTATTATTAATGGACAATTTTCAATTAAATCGAGTTTACACTAAACTGATCACTAACCATATCCTTTCGTTGGGACCAACGTTATCAGGGAGGGGGAATGTGTGAACTACTAAAATGCATAAACCTACTAAGTAAATATCACCCTGTCCTAAGTTTGAACTTGAACTTGAAAAATGTTATATAAATATTCACAGTTAATTATAAACAACTAGAGCGTTCGACGGGAGCGATTTTAATCCTTAATGATGCAGCCATCAGCATTTTGTAGAATATAAATACGCAGGCAAACGCCAAATTCATCAGGCTTTCGGGTCTCTCTCAACACTGCTCAACTAGCTGGGTCCATGCACACACCTCATCTAATGTCAATACACGGAGAAGTAAGAAAAATAAGTCGACGCCATTTTAACCACTTTAAGTATTGAAGATTGAAGGATCAAGGAACCCACCACGACAGACGGCTTCGCAAAACCGAAAATGACAGCAAGCATTATGACACGCTAGGAACACCATCTGCCAGACAAAAGCAGTCCGCAAAACAACGCAAACTACCAGGGAACAATCCGCCAGCCAAACAACAGCCACCAAGGAATCTGCAAACAAAGAGGGCATATCCAGTCGCCATCTATCATCCACAAAGCCAAACAGAGAGGAACAGCTAAAGCGTAACGTATAGCTTCCTTTTATTAAGTTAATTTACATCATGGTTAGCATAATAATCGGAATGTAATTTGAATATAATTATTAATATTAAATCATCAAAGTAAGTATGAGCAAATAATAAGATTCGTAAAGGCATATGATATGGATAGTTGCAAAGATATTTAATTTCTATAAACAATGCCAGCATGTTGGAGTCGGTCAGCGAGTAAAATAAATTGAGTAATTTGCTATACCAAATCAGCAAGCTCTTTATAGGTCAAGAACTATAACTGAGTCAAATAAACTGCTATAATTTTAGACATAAAATGCTGCTAGTAAATATTATATACACAGACAGGACCGTCTTTGTACATAAAAAAGTTTTGATAAATTTCTATATTATGGATATAAAAATAAGAATTAAAGAACTATGGTTAAATAATATAAAGACAGGACCGTCTTTTGAATTTTATAGAATAACTAGTGCATATGATTCTAGCAAGAAATAAGTTCAATAAACCGTAATATTGTTAATAGGTATAGGTAATTTATTTTAAGACAGGGCCGCAATAAGTTAGTTTATAACGCCAAAGGTGAATTAATTATCTTTATATCCAAACCCCCATTAACTAACCCTACCCCAAACTAACCATAATATATATGAATACAATGGATTAATGTCAACTCTGTTGAGATGGACGCATCTTAACAGAGGGGATATCATATAAAGGGCAATTTATTGAAAAAAGGCATAGACATAAACTCTAGTTTTAAAAGTAGATGGCATTATAAGCCGGAATAAGAAACAAATTGATGCTCTTAAAACGGATAGGTTTGCATTTGTTTCAATAAGGTATAAGGTATAATAGGTCAGTAAGCTTAAAAAAGTCAAATTGGGAGAGTTTGGGCTAGACAGCATTTCCCATATAATTAGTAATAAGTTAAAGTGTTTTAAGACAGGACCGTATTTAAATAATACGTAAACGTTGTTTTCCATAGAAACAAATCGATTTTGGAAGTAGCACATTTCTAGAAATCAGCCGGGTCTAACAAACTATGCTTTTGTTAATAAAACAACAAAACGTCACAAACAAGAAAATTTAGGATAGGATTAAAACATTGTTAATATAACTTGTAAAATATTTTTTCTTTTGTTACATGTATAACTAGCAGTAGAAGAACCCACTGTAGTCTCCACTAACAGACTTTCACAGAGAAAGAACGAGTCAAACCACACGAGGACTGCATGAGAGACTACAAAAAGAAATGAAAATGGGTAGATCTAAGCCAGACCACTGACGAAATATATAATAAATTATAGTAAAATTATGTGAAATGCGATGTGTCTTTTTGAATTGAGGTCTTTTTTCTCTCTTGAAGAAAAGAAGTCTGGATAAAACGTTGGAGACCAACGTTATCAGGGAGGGGGAATGTGTGAACTACTAAAATGCATAAACCTACTAAGTAAATATCACACTCTCCTAAGTTTGTACTTGAACTTGAAAAATGTTATATAAACATTCACAGTTAATTGTAAACAACTAGAGCATTGACGGGAGTGATTTTAATCCTTAATATTGCAGCCATCAGCATTTTGTAGAATATAAATACGCCAAATTCTTCAGGCTTTCGGGTCTCTCTCAATTAGCTGGGTACAGCACACAGGTGAGTACACTTCTAGTTATTCTATCCCGCAACTTCAATATCTGTGAACACCTGTACATAGGTACAGGGTGATCAGCTCCTCACCTAACCTGGATGTACATGTACATAGGTACACGGCACCCGGGGAATTCTAAAAAGTAGTGAGAGTCGAATCTACGAGTAAAGTATCAAAATTTCCAGTAAGGGGATTTTTGGGGATTTTTAAAAGTAGTGCCTTAGAAATCTGTGAAAAACTTAAATTAAACTATTCCGTCAATGAGAGACGCTAAAAGACTTACAATATAAATATTAAAACAAATATATAAATAAAAGAAAACCCAGCTCGCATAGACTTTAATAATAAAACAGTGACCAAGGGCCTAGAAACACTTTGAACTAAGCCTCCCTCGAGAAGACATGCATTTAGTATTAATTGGGTATAGTGTAAACTCTTAATTCATCTATGAACAATACACGCATTTATTACTGCTCACGTACAGTCTAACCGTTGTTAAGTTTGTTTGTAAATAAACTTGTTATTGTTTTTATCAATGTGTCTCCTTTACCATTTTTTCTCAACCTGACGTAGAGCGATTCCGAATCTGAGCTACTCTCCTGCACGCTAAGTAAGGCGTGGCGTCACGAGTAAAAAACCAATTCGTGACAATATTACTCGTATTTACTGGGAATTCCTCGTTCATGGGGAACAATTACAGGGAGGACACGCTGATTCCTTTAGTGTAGCGCGAGTGCGGCCCAGAACAATTTAAGGCATCATAGTCCTGCCTGTCCCTCTGTTTGTACGCCGACAGTAAAAACCGCACGCATCGAGCAGCGAATTCCCCGTCGGCTGGCCTTTAGGATGTCACAAACGCCTATTTACCAGGCTAGGGTGTCGTTCGATATCGGAAATAACAAGATAAATCGGTCCACCAACTAAGAATGACCATGCATCAACACCCACCGAATGAACAAAGAGCTCTCAATCTGTCAATCCTTTCGGTGTCCGGGGCTGGTGAGGTATCCCGTGTTGAGTCAAATTAAGCTACAGGCTCCACTCCTGGTGATGCCCTTTCGTCAGTTCCGTCAAGTTTCAGCTTTGCAACCATACTTTCCCGAAACCCAAAAGTTTTGGTTTCCCGGAAGCTGTCCGTCGAGTCATCGGAGGAATTTCAACTTTGGGGTATTTCTCGCTTGTGCCGTCTACAAGCCCGTGGCGCCTTATAAATAAAACCCACCCTTACTCTCTGACATTTGAGCTAGGGCCTAATTTGTACGCTCGGCGACAACTCGTTCTAGCCTACGTATCGACTGACATACGTAAAATCACCCAATTTCTAATTTTAAATTCTCAAACTTAAAATGTCTTCTTTCAATTTGAGATTATTCACTTTCAGTTCCTTCTAAGCTAGAGTGAAGGTTTTGCGCCTATTAGAAGGACAGAAAGAGCGTAACAAATTTTTGGCGCCCAACGTGGGGGGCTGTCGTTTCAACTAAATTAAAGTTAAATATTTAACACTCGAGAAGGTTAAATATTTTCTTATCAATTTGTTGTTCAGAATTCAATTATTGAGCTAAAGTCGACTCTCCTTTATAACCGCTTTTATTTGCTGGATAGGTAAAATAAACCTGTTCACGTTTAATTTTATTGAAATATCGGTATTATTATTTTTTTTTGCTCATTAGCTCGCCTTGATCTGATTTTTGCTATTTACTTTTGTGCGTTGAGATAAATTGGATATATCGGAATAACAACAGAGATCATATACCTTATTACTTGTACTACCGTAACGCTATATTTTATTGTCAGTTACTTAATTGTTCATTATCTTTAATTGATAACCATATAGATTTATTTGCGATTACTTACCTTATTATGGTATCTCAATTACCAATATTGATAATTTATTGGTGGATTTATTGGCATCTTTTTATATTGATTATTATTATTTGATTTATTGGCAATTTATTTGTTTTGAAATTTATTGGTTACTATTTAACTCATTGGTAAGTTTATCGGTATTTAATCACTGTATTTGAGTACCTAACTTATCTTGGCTTGCTGGTTTTATACTGCGTTTTCCTCCATGAGAGAACACACTGTCGTTGGTTGCTGTACGTGCTTCTGTGCGAACGTACAGGTAATAAGCAGATCAATAATAGCTGCTTATTATTGATGGATTACCTTGATTGTTCCGAATATTGTTTTGTGTTGGTGTAACTGATTACTACCTTATTTATATTTCATATTTTCATTGTTGGTTTTAATTGATTATTTGAACTGGCAAGTACGATGGAGATCAAATTGAATGTCAGCTAGCTTAAAAAGGAAATGTTGATCCATGAACTGATTGTACGAGGTGTGCCCGTCGATGAAGATAAAACCGTGGATGAACTTAGGCCCCGTATTAAAGTTAGAGAAGGTTGCTGCATTTGGTTTTCCTCCCTACTTGCTGTAGAATTTCACCTCTAACGTCGCAATACGAATGCCCCTCCGTTACTATTAATCATTACCTCAGAGTTCTGAAAACCAACAAAATAGAACCGAGGTCCTATTCCATTATGCCATGCACACAGTATTCAGGTGAAGTTTTAGCCTGCTTTAAGCACGCGTATTTACAATTGACCTTTTTACTTGTTTCGACTTTTTCGGTTAAGCTTTGTAATTTAAATAACTGGACTAATATGAGAGTACCGCATACGGCCCTTTTGCAAAATGGAATTATAATGATTTTTCTCAATTAATTGATTTTCCAAGCACTTATTTAATGATTTACTTTAAACTTGACAATACTAGATGTCACACCGAGTTACTGTTTAACTGTGAATCTTAAAAAATGGTTCTTTATACATGAATCAGATTTTAACACTAATATTAACCGACGTTGTAACATGGACTTCTTCGGCTTAGTCAGCTCCTAATGAGAGTAATTGAGGGTAGTTGTAGACATCCTTTATATCTACAGACCAGTCTGCTACTCATCATCAGTGTGTAACGAAGTTACTACATTTTTAGGGCATGGTATGAACTCTCTGTTTTAACTTTCTTATTTCGCGGGCTATTGACGTCATCATTTTTCGTAAAATCTAATTTAAATACTCTGAATCCAGTTCTATAAAATATTCCGTCGCGAAAAACCGGGCAAACGCGTTTTTGCATTTTCCGCAGTTCTCGCGCGCTACCGGTAGAACACCGCGCCACTTGCCGTCAATCGTGCGCGAGAGGTCCCCATCTGACGGCCAGTCGTGACGCGACCCCCACCACGCGCCTAGTTAACAAAACCGGACCGCATCGCGCTGAACCGGCAGAATCCACACGGGTCCTCAAAGAAGCAGCCGAGCCGACCAGACCGCCGCTACTACCGCCAAGGTAAGCCGCCCAGGTGAAACCAGACCCATGATCGCCATGAAGACCGCCACTAACCGCCATCGCAGCCGCCTATCTTGTTCGCCTTCGCTGCTACTGCAGAGGTAATGTAATATCGTTATCACTCTCTCTCCCTCTAACACTACACTAAGCTGGTCTTGGTTTTTCAGTCCGACCAGCTACTCTTTCCACTACACTTAACTTTACACACACTCTCTCTCTGCGCTACAAGCCGGCCTTGGTTTTTCAGCCCGGTCGGCTCTATCTTTACAAGCTCTATCTCACACTAAACCCACCTACCACCGTTCTTCACCTTTCTCTCTCCCTCTCACACTACAAAAAGCTGGTCTTAGTTTTTTCGGTCCGAACAGTTACTCTTTCCACTACACTTTACATTACACACACACACACACGCACTCTCTCTCTCTTTCTCTCTACACTATAAGTCGGCCTTGGTTTTTCAGTCCGGTTAGCTCTATCTTTACAAGCTCTATCTCACACTCAATCTACCTACCAACGTTCCTTACCTTGCCTACCGCCACTGTGATGGTCGGGCCAGGGTACCCGATTTAACTGAAGAAATGTAAAACATTTAATTTAATTTTAATCATTCAAAAAGTAAATATTGTAAAAGTCATTTACCCTTAGACTATAATCCCAATAATCGACTGGAAATTCCAAGTTCATTAGACGCGGTTTTGAGCGCGGACTATTCCCCACTTAATTCAGCATTCCCCCGAAAACCTTAATAAAAAGAAATCCAGTGGTCGATAGGCGTTGCCAGTACTGTTCGTCACCAAAGTCGAAAACCCGAGCGGACTTCGTAGCTTTGCCTTGGAAAACAATTGAATGACCTCATTTCGGTCCAGAGTGGAAAAAAAACCAGTTAAACCGCGATTAGCCTTTTCGGCGGAAAATAAACGTCTTGCGTCATCGCCAATATTTTAATTGCCACAGGCAAAAATTCCAGATATTTATGGGAGAAAGACACGCCTCGAATTGCGTAACATCTCGCGTTTCTTAGAGGTACGGAGATTCTGGAATTTTTCTGGGGGACAAAACGCGTCAAAGATCCGGTTATAAAAGCATGAAAATATTGAAGAAAAAGCAGTCTTATTCCAATTAACAGTTGCAGTCGGTCCTTATGGGCAAATTCAAAATTTTATAAGAAATATCAGATGTAGCGGGCCGCTATGCTGAATTTTATTTCTAAAGTTTAAAAAGTTAAATTCATAATTTTGTAGTCGATAATATGGTC
This sequence comes from Pissodes strobi, assembly GCA_016904865.1. Lineage (NCBI taxonomy): Eukaryota > Metazoa > Arthropoda > Insecta > Coleoptera > Curculionidae > Pissodes > Pissodes strobi. The sequence continues at coordinate 31,851 of MU187109.1, forward strand.
TTAGTTGTGACCAAACCGAGAGTAGTGCTTTTCAGGCTCGTGGAAATAACGAAGTAAATAATTCATGTCAACGGTACGAAAAGTAAAGTAAAGTAACATGGTGAACCTTCGTCATTCGTCGAAGGATAAGATGTTCAAACACGAGAAAAGGGAGCAACGGCGGCAGGTTCCGAGTTCACGTTAAAGATAGACAGTAAGTTTAGTTTTAAGTCAAAATGTGTCAAATGCTTGTATATGTGAAAACATTTATCGTTGCCTGGTGGCGAGAAATTCATGAGTTTTTAGTAAAACATTTCAGTATTCGAGTTAGATAGTAAATTTAATCTCAAAGCATAAAAATTGCTAGTATATTTGAAAACATTCATCGTTGACATTTTGCAAGGAATTCATGAGTTTTTAGTAAAACATTTCAGTATTCGAGTTAGACAGTAAATTTAATCTTAAAGCATAAAAATTGCTAGTATAATTGAAAAGATTATCGTTGACTGTTTGCAAGAAATTCATGAATAATTCAGTAAAACATTTCAGTACTCAAGTTAGACCGTACATGTAAATTTAAATCAAAATGTGTAGAATGCACGTATATTTGAAAACATGTAGCGTTGCCTGTTGGCAAGAATTTCAGGATTGTTTCAGTAAAACAATTCAGTGCTAAATCTAGCTAGTAAGATTAAGTTAAATGATGAGGCGTAGAGTGCCTGTATATTGGGAAACGTTTAATGCTGTAGTATTCGATAATTTCAAGAGTATCCCGTTAAATAATTAATGTTATCATACTTCGTATTTTATTTAATAATTCACTGCAGACAAGAATATCGCTGATTGAAATTATTTTATTATTCCATAATTTCTGACTGGCTAGAAAAATATAATATTTTAGGAGAATTGCTACACTGAAAAAAATGCACAGTGTCTAATTAATAATACCAGTGTCATTTTCATTTAATGTGCCAGTTCTGATTGTCTGACGCTGTAGATAAGAGGTCATATTAAAAAAATTAAGCGAATAAATTTAGCCACTATAAAAAGCTCCCTTTCACTTATTTTATCAATTTCAAAACATCATTGATGTGGCTTATATTTATTTAATTATATTTAATATACCTGACAATAGAAAGTAAGTACTGGTAAGAGGCATAAAGTGGTTTTCAACTAGGTAGCGGAATATGGGTGGTTGTCCAAATGTAAAGAAAATTATCTTACGTCGAAATTAGGGTGTCAACACACTGGTACTGCGAACCCGGGTACAGCTAATGAGCAGAGATTGACGAAAAGGCCGAAAAATACAGTAAGTAAAGGATTAGGGTAAATAGGCGTTCGTTACACGACCATGACGGCGTAAAATCGTAGTAGTGAATACGAACGGATGGCAGTGTTCGCGGGAAGCCTCGTCAGGTCATTTACTATTGTCGCACCGTATCCTTTGTACCGATATCATCCTATAATACCGTTATCGTTCAATCTTCACCGCCATCGCTTCAAGTTTCCGCAAACCTTCTACGCATCAGGCCGCGTGTATCCATGACCGTCAGTACCATGTTAGGAGAAGATTTTGTACTGTTGTTGGACCGTTTAGAAGGCGAGATCCTGGAGCTTGGACTCGCGTCGACCGTGATCAAAGTAGCGTTAGTCATATTCTATATTCATACTTCTTACTGTTACTTACGCATACCATACCCCCCTCTGGCAATACTATATTTGTTAGTTCTTAAGTCAAAGTTTTAGGTAAGTTTAAGTTTCATACGGGCATTCATGATACTACCCTCGTAATACTTAATTTGAAAAATTCTATTAATAATTCTGAAAATACTGATGAATTTATTCCAGTTCAAAATTTTATGTTACGAAATGATATTGCACTGGATATTATTTTTTTTTTTAATACAATTTTGAATAAAATTGTAACTGTAATAGAAGCCGAACTTGAAAGGCTAACAACGCTAAAATTAAATATGGAATTGTTTGGGTTATATTTCAATCCGACTAATGACGAGTATGATGTAAAATCGTTTAACCATTCCATATTATATGTAGCCGCACAACACTCTCATTGATTTTGGAAGACATGTTGCAAACCATAGACCGAAAATCTGATGAACTAGCAGGACGTGATTCAGATAAATTAATTTCTTTTGTTGAAAATATTCTAAAATAATATGGCTAATTTTTAAAATTTTAATTTTTAAAATAATTTTTCAGAATTAAAATTAAATTTTGATACTTTAGGTTAGCATCAGTTTCATAAGGGCACTCATGATATTGCTTTGGTAACTCTTTATTAATTACTCTCGGTTAGCCTAGGTTTCATCAGGGCATTGAATAAACCATGATTTGTGTTTCAAGTTGACAATAGAGTGTATTAGGTTTTTTTCAAATTGTTTGCTCTTTCTGATTCCTATCTTACTAATATTAAGAAAGTTTCGAAGGCAGCCGGCAACCAGTACTGACATGCGCATTAGACTCCTGGTCTGACTGTAACATGCGATGCCTTCTACTATTTCGTTGTATGCTTCGTTTCTTTTGATTATTTTCGTTTCGTCTTCGGAAAAATTCAGTGCCCTCACATTTCAATAAAAAAATGATAATCATATAATTCCCAATATAAGGATCTACCTCATTATTTGACGTTCCCAGGCTTAACATATGATGCGTCGTATAAAATAATCAAAATAGACATGGTTGATACTCTAGGTTAGCATTGGGAAAACCATGATTTGTGTTTCAAGCTGGCAATAGAGATGCTCTCTTAGGGTTTTTGGAATTGTTTGTTGTATCTCTGACTTCTATCCTGCTAATATTAAGAAAGCTTCGAAGGCATCCGGTAACCAGTACTGACATGCGCAATAGACCCATGGTTTGCCGTTTCTCCACTGTAATAAACTGCCTTTAACACGTTAATCCAAAGGGTGGCGCCCGAGATTAAACCATTGGATAACATAACTAATGGTTAACATTAACCGCCTGATACTGATCCCAGCAGAAGCGAACCAAAACGCCTCACAAGTGTGTAATATCTTAATCAATTTCCATTCTATTTCTTGGACATATGTATATAAATTGTGCACTTCAATAATATTATATGTAAAGGTTTAATGTAATTAACTAAACGTCTTTTCATGTCGATCATCGTTACCGAATTACACACTCCATAAAAACGTGAAGGCGAACCCACTGAATTATTAACTTGTCGAATACTTAAAGCTTCTTTCTTATTTTGCCCATGAAACCGTTTGTATGGATATAAATTAATCTGACTAATAAAAAATAAGCTGCGACAAAAACACTGCAGACCATTAAGAAACACTGACGACTTCTAACAAATACTGTAGATCTATAAATTTTTACCAAATAGTATAGCCCTTCCACAAACATCGTGGACCTATTTAGACAGTTTTTTTCTCGTAATCTTCTTATACAAATTTAAGAAATACTGTAACCACCACTTGCAAATATTGAAAAAATACCACAGATGTTTAACATTTGAGACCTTTAACAGATGTTGTGTCTTAGACCTCTTACAAATATTAAAAAATACATTGTTAAACAGTGACTTACCTCAGTCTCTTGGGCCAAATATATTAAGCTGTTTTCGTCAAACGTCGAAAAGTAAAACGGCAAGTTGAATTTGGCTGGAGTAAGAGGCGCTGTTCCATACTTTTTATAACCGTTTCCGGAATAAAATGATTCTGCTCCCTTTATCTCATTGGAACCCACTCTGGAAAGGGAATTGATCATATGGAAGAAATAACATAGAAATAATAATTTTATAAATAAGTTTCAAAAATAGTGCTAACTAATGATTCTACACACAGGTAAGGCTTTAGCTACTACGTTGCTCCCCCATTTCACACCATTCTCTTCTGCATTCAATTTCAGTTTAATATACATGAATAAAGATATAATAAACGTTTCTAAAATCTACCGCATATTTATTTCAACCCATCCATACTGCATCAATTTACCTCGATTGTCCTCTACATTTTCCAGTCGTCTGTGCGAATTTCCACAGACCAATGTTGTTGTCGTTGATGGAGAATTTGTAGATGTAAGCGTTGTTTTGTGTAGGCAAACCGTCTCCTACTTGAAAGCGATCGCTCGAATCCATAACCAACACCTTGCTTCCTATCTGAGCCTTTTTCCAGGTGGTATCGTTGTCAAATTTCATTTGCAGTAAGGAACCGGTTCTATATAAATATAATGGATGAATAAATATAGCGGTTTTAGTTATCAACAAAAACAATACAAAATAAACTCGCATAAATTACCTTTGTACAAATAACGTTTTTTCTATTTTAGTTCCTCCTTCCCCGTCAGTAGTGATCTCGTCGGTCTGATCGTCGTTGGTGAAATTCAACAGGACTCGGCCATTTTTTACTTTTATCGTCAACCCACCACGGTCCCATTTGAATAATTGGCAGTTTGCGCATTTAAATGTGATCGCCAGACTTCTAAACACTTCCGCTTGTGGGACGGAGTAGAGCATGGAACAGTTAGACAGACCCATAGCAACATTGATCTAAAAGTTTTTAAGAAATAAAATTCTAATTCATAAAAAGTTCCTGTAAATATCTGTTGGCCCTAAGGCCATATTTACATGAAAACAACATGAACCACACAAACAACCGTTAAATATGAAAAAGTGACTAGTGAAAGACATTCTTGCAAAAATATTTTGAATTTGTAGGATTTATAAAATTTTTGACTTACGGATTCAGCAGCTTGCCTGGCATACGAAATATTGTTCTGTAGTTCCCTGATTTTTGAAGTTACACTGTCAAGTTTCAGTTGTCCATTTCTTATTCCGCCATCGTCGATCTGTTTGTTGTTCTCCAGCAACTGGTTAACCTTTTTAACTGCATCCTTCACAGATTCATCAGCCTTCTTAATTTCTAATGAAATTAATATATGTTATAGTCAGTTCATCTGTAGGCCCATTTTAAGATTTTTTGTTTTGCTTTACGAAGTGAGGTGACTTTGATCCTTTCTATACCTAAATCTAGCAAACGAGTTACAAAGTGTTCCTGTTCATTCATAGTTCTACCCTTCATCAATAAGATAGATACGATTAAAAATTCAGAAGGAAATTTTATTAGCATTATTATACAGGGTCGCTGATATGTATGGGAACGGTCGATTATTGGCTAAAATATACAAGGTATCAAAAAAAGTTAAATACAAAAGTTTTAGGGTTTTTGAGTGCCTATTAGGCATTGATAATCTTAAGTATACAGGGTCGGGTATAAAGTCGTGGCACCTCAAAGTTAAATTTTTTTAAATGGAAACCCCTATATATTATTGGATATTTCAATCACTCCTTTAATTTTAAGCAAAAATTGTAATATACATAATGTATCAAAATTCAACCGTTTCCGAGTTATCGAGTGTTGAAGTAATATTCTTAAACGATTTCTAGGTACAGTTTATAAAATCTATATATTTCAAGAAAGAACACTAAGAACAGTTATTATGAAATTGTAATTTTGGTTTACAGTCCTATTTTACTGTTCTTCATTCACCACTCAACAATAATGAATCCGCTGAACAATATTTTGTAGTGTATTTACAAGAGCATTCGAGATTATGAATTTCATGTGTGTTCCATGTCTGAAACTCTTCGACATGGCACATGCCTAATATAACCTCACAAAAAAGTCATGGGGGGGTCATATCATCTTTGTATTTTTGCCGATCGGTTGTGAAAACGTCAACAGCTATAGTGGGTCAAGAATTTTGAAATTTTGTGTAAAGGTGGATTTTGTGACTATGTGTATGAAAGACCAATTGTTGAAAACTTAAATTGGATGCATGGTTCCAAAAAACTCATAAATAGTCAGACAACGAAGTTTGTAACAAACAACTGCGAAACAAATTCCACACATCTCGTGAAGGATTGCAATGAAATTCCGTTTATCAGTTGTTTGTTGTGATTTTTTTTATTTGTTGTGTTGGTGACCCGTAAATATAGAACTGACAGGATCATTAAATGTATTCTATGCAGTGCCGTACTTGCTTTATTTTGATTAGCGTATTGTAAGTCGTTTGTATTGTGACATAACTTTCTACTGAACTGAGTGGGTGGATAAGCAATTATTGTATATTGTTATATTTTATGTTGACTATAATATTGGCCCATGTCACTTAAGTAATAATAGTATAGGTCCATAATGTCTGATAGAAATGTAAACCTAATAAGCTCAAAATGTAATAGCAAATGTATTTATAAGGATCGACCAGCAAACTCTGAGCTATTTGGCTCTGCACGTGACTGTTGTAAATTAGTGTACTGTAAGAAGTGTGCAGGAATTAATACATCTGAGGCACAAATTTTGGCTTTAGTTGAGAGAAACTTGCTTTTTTATTGTTATGATCGCAAGGATAGTTTTAGAAACCAATGCAATAAAGAAATATTAGAAAAACTATTACTATTACAAAGGCTAATAACTTTCATGGAAGGTAATCATGAGGAAAACAAAAAATATCTTGAGTTGCGAATTCAAGAACTCAAGAAAGATATTGAGACGAAGAGTGCGACAGTTTCAAGAATGAGGAGAAATACATTAGATTTGGAAGATGAGGTATTTGCATCTGAGGAAACTACCCAACAAAGGTTAAAGGAGCAGTTCAAGAGAATTGCGAGTTTGAAAAAAAAGAGTTACAAGAAACAATACAAAAACTTGAACTTGAAAAAAACGAAAAAGATGAAATGGCACAAAAAACAAGAAATATGAAAAAGATCTATTAAAAGTAAAAAATAGCTCAAGAATAGGGACCAATACTCGAACCAATAGCACCAAAAAGAAAATGACAATAAAATAGACAAAAAACTGTACGATGAAGTTAATCAAAGGAAAATATATTTGGAAGAGAAATTGAGGGAGGAAGAAAATAATTTTAGGAAGTTTAGAAGGGAAACAGAAGAAAACTATAACAAGGAACTAACAAATCTTAGGCAGAATAATGAACCAGCAATAAGAGAGCTACAATTACAAACCGAGCGGCTTAGTAAATATAAAAAATAAATTGAAGACTTAAAATCTACTAATGAAAATTTGATGGGAGTAATTGGAGCATTGGAGAATGACTTAAAAGATAAGGAAATTGAAATCAAAAAGCTAAAAAATTCTCTAAATGTAGAGCTATTAACTACAAATCACAATAATAAGGTTGGTGAGGCAAGTAAAGTAGCTGGTTCCCTAATTGATTCAGTGGGCGTGGGAGATAGGGATGGTGCCTCGGATGGTGCGGACGCTGGCAGACTTTTGATATTGACTGATGAATATGGACGTTACCTTGACAGATTCTTTAGAGTGAAATATCCCAATATGAAATGCCAAACCTTTATTAAACCAGAAGCATGTTTCTCTTCTATTATAGTAGAAGTCATTGCTCTCCCTAAGGGTTTCACTTTGGGGGATTATGTTGTGGTGATGGCTGGTTCAAATGATTTTAAAAGATCACAACTTCCATCTTTTCGCGAAATTAATAGTAAAATCAAACATTGCACACAGACTAATATAGTAATTACCTCTATTCCTTATGCAAAATATAGGAATAATGGATTAGAAAGAAAAGTTCATGAATCTAATAACAAGTTAGAAAAGTATGTACAAAAATTAAATTATTATAGTGAAGGAGAAATCAGCTTCTCTGATATAAACAATAGGTTTGGAAATAGAATCAGAAAGATAGAGGTTGTTGATCAAATTGGCATAGAGTTCTCTAAACATAGAGTATGTAGTTCAAACCTTTTATATGTTCACTCGTCTTTTAATTATGATGTTTCGATCACGGGTGAGGTCTCTAGTGTTGAAAGTGAAGATCAGCGACAAGTGGAAGAAATTTGTCAGAACAATGAACCGTTGTTAAGTGTCGATTCCACAGGCAATGATATTTTAGACATATGTGTAATCGAAATACCGGAGTCATAAATAAATCAAATATTTTTGTATTGTATCTTATTTGTTCTAGTTTAACAGCGCATTTTGATGAAATTTCCCAATTGACCATTAAAAAATGTCCAGTGGTTGTCGCCTTGTCTGAGACTTGCTTAACAGAAAGTATTTCGGATGTGGAAATTAGTATTAGTTGGTATAGTCTATATAGGGTAGACAGTGACAGTAGAAAGACTGGTGGAGCTATACTCTAAGTTAGGGATGATGTAAGGATCCTAACTTCTATACAAGTTAGTGAACAAAGAAAGTATTGGATGGTTGCAATTGAAATGACGCATAATCATAAGAAATATTGTATAGTTTCACTTTACAGATCTCCTAATTCATCAAAAATAGAGTATTACGGGGATTTTGCAATAAACACTCAAATATTACAAATTAATTCGTGTTTTATTCAAAGAACTGCTCGTATCCGTACTACGCGCTTACGAATAGAATACAGACCGATTCTTTTTTTGCCTTATTTTTATTTTCCCTTCGTCAGCGCTTAGTCACGTTCTAAAACGAATACAAATATTTTGATTATTTGATTACATAACAAACGGTTCTTGTCCCTTATTAATAAGCCTAACATTACTTTGGAAAAATACGTATACATACATTTTATTTAATTATAATAAATTATAATGACATTAATAATTACATTATTGACTGTGTAGATGAACAGGTCCCTAAATAATAATACACAATACCCTTTTTTAATAACAAGAGTTTGAAGTTTTTTTCTCATCATGGTATGAAGAAAAAATAATAGATGATCAATCATGTATAATAATGATTGGTGATTTAAATTTTGATTTTTAGAACACAGGAGTCAGAAAACTTAAAAAATATCTTAGTTGATATAGGTTTAGATAATATTGTCTATGACACAACTCGGTCAGGTAGGGATAAAGACTCGATTATTGACCTTGTATTGACAAATCGTGGGAATGATTTTAGAACACGCGTTTTAGTTACTTCAAGGGTTACTGATCATTATATAATAGAGGTATTGCATGATAATAACCCAAGTGAGATCAAAATTCTACAAAGCAGAGGAAGAAATATTGGTTTTGCAGGTCTAAATAATATATTACGAGAGCACAATTTTCAATATGTTCATGCTAATATTAATGAAAAGTACAGGGTGGCTCGAATTCGTGTCTATGTATGGGGAACTCGAAAACCGTAAGAGATACAGTGTCGGTCAAATTAAGGCAAAATTGCGCATTAAAGTGCCTAACAATATGCCGTTTAGAAAGTTTTAAAATCCCGAGTATTTACGGAGATATCCGGAAAAATCCGAAATTTTGAAAAATCGTTTTATTTTTTTCCTGGGCTTATTTAAAAACGGATTTCAAATCTAATTGCACTTTTGCATTGCCACTTTTTCCGCTCTATCCAATGATGATATCCAGTTTGAAATCCGACGTTTCGTCTTCAAGGGATCATCATCAACTTTCTTTTTTTAAATACGATCTTTATTTTTTTTATTGTTTTTCAGATGGTATTGGCGTTATTAACATGAGTATGTGTTTTTTTATTTTTTAATTTTTATTTTTTTTATTATTCTTATTTTATATATTTTGCTTTGGCGAGATTTTTAAATAATTTATGGTAGGTACTTTTGAAATTTTCATATTCTATAAAAATATTTTATTTGTTTTTTGCATTAAGGGGAAAATTGGAGCCCGTATTAAAAATTAAAAATAGTAAAATTATTTTTTACGAGAATATGGCCATGAACTATTACTCAAACAAGTTGCTTAGTGCATTTTATTTATAAGCAAAATTGCAATAGGTGTTTTTCCATCAAAGTTCCTATAGTATCACGTAGTATACTAGCTGCCCTAACCTAACTTCAGAGACAACGCACAAGCAGCAAACTGATAAAGTTGCCTTTTCAGATAAGAGTTCCCAAACTGTGTCCCACTTTAATGAACTTAGCTTGGATGCAGAGTTGGCTCTCTGTGGTAATGCCTCACATATGCCCAGTGGTTCGAAAAACTTGAACGCTCGTCTCATGGATAAAACTCAAGAACATCATCAACTATTGGTGATAGGAAATAAGCCTAGTGTAATGGGCTGCTCTTCGCTTGTTAGGAGGCAGTCTACCATTCAATTTGACATCAACTGTCAATTTGGCAAGCGACTTCTGCTTGAGGAAATTTTTGACGAGTACTTTGATCTTAGCCGTCGTTTTACCAGACGTGATTATGTCATCCTCTTCTATGGCAATTCTGACGCCTTTATGGGTAGAACTATCAACGACGACTTAATTGGTCATATCCTCAATAAATTCTCTCACACAAACCTTATTATCATCGGACCTCCTTACGCTGCGTCTAGACCCATCCTTAATAACTTTACTTACGAATCTGATTTGGTCATCAAGAGGGTCCTTCATAATGAGAAGGATTCCCCTGCAAAGTTTCTCAGCTTTAACGAGTTTTCCAGGGACAGCGAACTCAACTACTATGGTGGCCCTACCTACAATGCGAAGAGGAAGCTCTTTGAGCACATAAACTCCAATATATTTAATGTTCAAACCGACTCCAATAACTTTCTGGATCATCCTAACAATGAAATTAACAGTAGTAATCCAAATTTTTAAATGACGGCGACTGTAGTAAGCTAGGTATATATTATCAGAATGTAGGAGGTCTTAGAACGAAATCGAGTGAGCTCTTGGCGAGTACTCACTCATTAGAGTATAATATTGTATTTTTGTCTGAAACGTGGCTAAATGATGGCATTTTAAATTCAGAGATATTCGATTCGGGTTTTAATGTCTTTCGCATGGACCGTAATTATGATGAACTAATCTGTCAGCGCGGTGGCGGAGTTTTGATTGCCACATCTAATAATATCCAAGCATCTCTTATAGATTCCCCTGTCAACCTCGTTTACGAAGATGTATGGGTACGACTGATCGTTAATCATATTAAAGTCATGACTTGTTGCGTTTATATTCCACCAAATTCATCTGTGGAGTGTTATCAATCATTCTGCAATACCTGCGAATCTCTAAAGAATGAATATAATAATCATAAATTTATTCTGTGTGGCGATTTTAACCTTCCCACTATCCAGTGGTTTTTTGAAGTCGATTCATTAGTCCCTCTAGAGCTGAATTCACCCACTGCTGAAACAGTTTTGGTTTCCATGTTATTTCTAGAACTTCAGCAGATTAATCCGCACACGAACTGCCATGGTCGAATCTTGGATTTGATCTTTAGTGACGAATTCGCGAAGTCAACTGTTTTGTTGTGCTCAGATCCTCTAGTAAAGATTGACACTTACCACCCGGCCATCGAATGCTACTTCGACATTCATTATATTCCTGAATTAAGGAATAGTAGTACCTCCACTTTTTATCTCTTCGACGATGCCAATTTTACGGAATTAAACAATTTCTATGATTCAACAGACTGGTCATTTTTGGGTTCCACTTTGGACATCGATTTGGCCGTCCAGAAATTTTACGAGATCCTTTTCAAGGGTATAGATATCTATGTCCCGAAAAAGACTATTAAAAGTCAGAAATATCCCTGTTGGTTTGATAAAGATCCGCGTAAACTTATCGCCAAAAAGAACAGACTGCACAGAAGATTTAAAAGATCCGGCTTGCAGAATGATTATGAAGCCTTTTCCAACATAAGGCGGGAAGTCAAGTTTCGGACAGACTTGTGTTACTTAACTTTTGTCTCTAAAGCAGAACATCTGATTCCCGAAAATATCAAACATTTTTGGTCCTATATGAAAAGTTTAAAGAGTGTTTCTAATCTACCCAGCATAATGCAGTACAATACTCAATCACTCAATAATACAAATGATATTGCTGACGCGTTCGCCTCGCACTTTCAGTCCTGCTATTCAAATCACGAGAATGTAGATTTAACTAATAATAGCCCTGTAAAATTTTCTACCATATTGTCTTTTCATATTTTTACCACCGAGGAAATTAGGGAGAAATTAACATCCTTGGATATATCTAAAAAAGCTGGCCCTGATGGCATTCCACCTTTATTATTTAAATCATGTTGCACCTCCCTTGTAAACCCATTAAAAATTCTCTTTCAAAAATCAATGGACGCCGGCTACTTTCCTTTGATGTGGAAAAATTCTAATCTCTTTCCCATTTATAAATCGGGTGATAGGTCGATTGTCAGTAATTATCGAGGCATATCTCTTCTTTTTGCCATACCTAAACTTTTTGAGTCAGTTCTTACTGATGAAATTTTTAACACATATTCGTACAACTAGAAACACCTAGAACATCGCTTTACCAGAACTCCTTTGTCTGGCGCACTGCATCACTGTGGAACTCACTTCCAGGCCATCTGTTTCCCACTAATTACAACCTACAAATATTCAAGAACCGTGTCAATCAACATCTTCGCACACACACCGCTCGTCGAGCGCCATAGGATCTACCTTTAGTGTGTGTGCCACTGCCATAAAAAAAAAAAAAAAAAAAAAAAACATTATACCTGAACAACATGGTTTTTATAGGAGTCGTTCTACTTGTACTAACCTAGCAGTTTATCAAAACTTTCTTATTTCATCCGTTGAAGCTGGCTGTCAGGTTAACAGTATTTATACTGATTTATCTAAAGCATTCGATAGTGTCTGCCATCTTTTACTCATAAAGAAATTGTCCGAGATCGGTGTCTCTGGTAGTTACATTAAATTAATTAAATCTTACCTATCTCAGCGTCGTCAACGTGTTATTATTTGTGGTTCGGTCTCTTGTGATGTAATTGTGACGTCTGGCGTTCCCCAGGGTTCATATATGGGTCCTGTGCTCTTCGTATTATTTATTAACGATGTTCTTTCATGTTTCAAATCATCTCAGTGCCTCTTATTCGCCGACGACCTCAACATCTTCAGCACTGTTGGTCCTGGCTCTAACGCCCTGCAGTCTGATCTTGATACATTTGTTGAGTGGTGCGAATCTAACTTCTTGTCAATAAATATCTCCAAATGTAAATCAATTAGTTTCCACAAACGTCGTAATCCATCGATCAATACTTATACCATTGGTAATACAACAATCGAACATGTATCATCTATTAACGATCTTGGAATAATATTCGACACAGACCTAACATTTAATCTGCACATAGATAGCATTGTTCTGAAAGGATATAGGATGCTGGGTTTCATTAAAAGAAATTCAAAGCACATTAGAGATACAAAAGCAATTACTTGTTTGTACAATTGTCTAGTTCGTAGTTTGTTAGAGTACTGTTCTGTGATCTGGTCATCACATTACGCTTGTCATGTACAAAGACTTGAAACAGTTCAAAGTAAATTTCTTAAATATCTTTTGTATAAATTTCACTTTCCTTATAGTAACGTTCCTTACAATACTAGACTTTTGCTTTGTGGCATCAAAAGCCTTGAGTGTCGTCGAAGACAAGCATATTTACTGTTCCTCCACAAACTTGTTAATCGCGGCATTGACTGCACTGATCTTTTAAATTTAATCACGTTTTTAATTCCTATAAGACGTACAAGACAAGTACAGTTATTTTATGAGCGTTATCACAGAACTAACTATGGCTTTAAGGCTTTTGTCGATCGTTTAGTTTATAACTATAATAGGTTTTTCCCTGATTGTGATATTTTTTATGTTAGTTTGGAATCTCTAAAGAGAATGTTAAGGAATGCGTAAATTTACCTTTTCTGTGTGTACTTAGCTAAGTCACTTTGTTCTACATTCAATTTATTATGTGTTGTACCATTTAGAATATCTTATTCTGTAGTGTACCAAATTTGTAAATAAATAAATAAATAAATAAGTATGATTATACATTTTTGATGTTCTCTATTAAATAAAATTTTTAATTGGTTAAAAGTTGGGAATATTTTATCTTTGCAGTAAGCAACTTGATTGAGTAATAGTTCATGGCCATATTCTCGTAAGAAATAATTTTACTATTTTTTATTTTTAATAAGCTACAATTTTCCACTTAATACAAAAAACAAAATAAAATATTTTTATAGAATATAAAAATTTCAAAAGTACCTACCTTATATTATTTAAAATTACGCCAAAGCAAAATATATAATTAAAAAAATAATAATAAAAATAAAAAAAAAAATAAAAAAAAATAAAATTAAAGAAAAACACATAGTCATTTTAATAACGCCAATACCATCTGAAAAACGATAAAAAAAATAAAGTTCGTACTTAAAAAAGGAAAGTTGATGATGATCCCATGAAGACGAAACGTCGGATTTTAAATTGGATACCATCATTAGATAGAGCGGAAAAAGTGGCAATGCAAAAGTGCAATTCATTTTGAAATCCATTTTTAAATAAGCCCAGGAAAAAAATAAAACAAATTTTCAAAATTTCGTTTTTTTCCGGATATCTCCGGAAATATTCGGAAATTTAAAACTTTCTAAACGGTGCTAGGCACCTAAATGCTCAATTTTGCCTTAATTTGACCGACACTGTATCTCTTACGGTTTTCGAGTTCCCCGTACATAGACACGAATTCGAGCCACCCTGTACAGTAGTTTTGTTGCTAGCATACTAAAAGCTTTGGATATAGTGGCTCCATTGAGACCAGTTAAAATTTATCCAAGATATAAGATATAGTGGAACAATAATGTTGAAAGTGCCACTAGAGAAAGAGATTTGTGTTATAAAGAATATAAAATTAACAAAACTATAGAAAACCTAAATGAATATAAACAAAAAAGAAATGAAGCAGTCAGAATGATAAGGGATGAAAAGCGAAAATATTATGAACGGAAAATTTATGGAAACAAAAGCAATCCAAGAGGAATGTGGAAAACATTGCAGGAATTTATATCTAAAAATAGGCAGACAGTGAATATGGATGAAGTGGAAATCGACGGTTTACGTGTAGATATGGAGAATAATCTTCCTAATAAATTAAATTCTTTTTTTTTATAGAGAGTATACATGAAATACTGATAGATATAGATAAAAGTGATATTGCAGAGCACCTACCTCCCCAACATGATATGCAAACTAAATTTACTGGGTATAATCTAATTGATTATAATGATTTAAGGAAAATTGTATTTGGTATGGCTAATAAGACAAGTCCGGATGATATAACCATTAACATAATTAGGAACACTTTTGAATCCATCAAGGAGCCCTTGTCTTATTATTATTGTCTTCTTACTACTATTGATTTTATTTTGTTGATGGCATGCCAGTTGTTTGCTGAGTATAATGGTTGTAAATGTTGTGGAAGTGTTAAACTCTATGTCATAATCAGTCTTTTATTTGTGTACTTGTTGTTTGTTTTTTTATAGCTTATTGTTTTATTTTGTTTTGTAATTATTTGAATTATTTTATTTGACATTGTATTATTGTTTTTTTTTATTTTTGTGTTTAAAAATGTATTATTAGTCTTGACTACATAAACGATTTAATAATAATATCTGGAGACCTAGCTGCCATTCAATGGTTCCCTTCCGCCAGATCCATCTGCCAGAAAAGGTTTGATTTAGAAATTCCCGTACTTCAATTCCAAAATGCGGAGGTGCCCCATCGTGCCGAAACCATATGTGGTCTGCTATTAAATTTGGATCATTTTTGTTCAGAAATAATCGAATAACGTCTGGAATTATTGATTCTTGCCAAATATCGAGCAGAGTTTAAATTTCCATTAATAAAAGAGGGTCCTATGGTATGTCCAACAATAATACTAAACATTGACTTTTTGTGGTCGTTTGGTGTGAACTTGCTCTATCCGATGTGCATTTTCATCTGACCAGTACCTACAGTTGTGCCGGTTCACTTGTCCATTGGAACAAAATGTAGATTCGGCAGAAAACAAAATATTATTTGAAAAATTTAAATTTTGGCTCAATTTTTCCATAATAACTTCGCAGAACTCGATTCTGCGGTCAAAATCGTCTTCACATAATTTTTATGGTAGATAGTACTTATACGGACGAAATTTTTCTCGCGTTGCAATTTTTTGAATTGAATATCGACTCATGTTGTGATTTAAAGTCAATTATTGCATCGAAGAATTCTCCACCACATCTAATATTACATTCAAAGAATTCTCTTCATTTGTCACTGTTACTGGCCTCCCTACTTTAGGTCTATCTTTGACACTGTCAGTCTCACGAAAACGAAGTTCTTGAAACTGTAGACTTGGAATTTGAATCTCTGTCGCATATACGTTAACTGCAGACGCGATAGGACCTCCCCGTAGGGCGACTGTAATATAAATGTTAGATATAATACCC
Source organism: Pissodes strobi (assembly GCA_016904865.1). Taxonomy (NCBI): domain Eukaryota; kingdom Metazoa; phylum Arthropoda; class Insecta; order Coleoptera; family Curculionidae; genus Pissodes; species Pissodes strobi. The sequence goes on from MU187109.1 coordinate 48,038, forward strand.
CCGTTACGTTTCGTCCTCAAATATTTGAACACTTCATGGCTGCCCTCCGCTCGCTTCGGGGGCGCAACTAACAAGAACTAACCAAAACTAACTCAACGCATGAAAAACAACAACGTTTATATTATAGTCGCCCTATAGCGAGACCCTATCGCGTCTGTAATTTACGTATAAGCATTCCGCAATGCGATACAGTTCGTTAAATAAATTCATTACTTCCGTAAAGCTTCGCATCCTATCACCATACCTTATGATCATTAAAATTTCGATGCGTTCGGATTCATTTATAGATGCCATTTTGTGCGAAAACTGTGACACTTAATGATATTTGACATTTGTTGTCATATTAACATTTAGAGGTTTATAAAATGTGCTTAAATCGAGGTTAAAATTTAATGATTTTGGTTGTAACATTTCAAAATCACAACTCGATAACTCGAAAACGGTTGAATTTAGGTACATTATGTGTATTACAATTTTTGCTTAAAATTAAAGGAATAATTGAAATATTCAATAATATACAGGGGATTCTATTTAAAAAAATGCAACTTTGATTTGCCACGACTTTATGATTGACCCTGTATACTTAAAATGATTACTGCCTAGTAGGCACTCAAAAACCCTAAAACTTTTATATTAAATTTTTTTTCGATGCCTTGAATATTTTACCCGTTAATCGACTGTTCCCATACATATCAGCGACCCTGTATATAATTATACCACAAACACCAATACAACAAATCCATTCAACAGAGCAAACCGTTCAAACCCACTTGCAGGCCCACAAGATTTAGTACCGACCTGCAATGCAACGACTCAGGCACAACAGTCATTTTGATACATGTGAAATATTATATTATCGGCGTTTATTTAAATAACAACTGTAGCAGAACATCTCTGCGACAAGCCCCCAAGTGTTCTGTTCCACACCTGGAGAGACAGACACACTGTCTACGTATAGAAAGATCAGATTCAAACTTTTCACAACATTGTAATATTCCGTACAATTTCAATGCTTTTTAAAGTATTGAAGTAGAAACTTGCAACGCTGTCTTTATTAACTAGATGACGGATGAGTGGTAGTACTTATCGTCACAAAAGTTGTCACTTACTATAGAATAGACCAAGAAAACATTCATACATTGTAACCATGAAATGCTTTATGATTAATAATTAATGTATTTTACCTTCTTCAGCTGTAGATCTTACATTTAAATAGCCATTCTTTTCGTTGAAGAGATCGTAACGAATGGTAATGTTCAACTCTGAAATATCTTTTTCAATGTTCCGCATTTTGTCTATGATTTTGGAACTATTCTCTATGGCCCGATGAAGTTTATCCACCAAATCTTGTTTGGAGGTTATCTGGTGTTCCAGATGTTGAAGCTGTCGATTTAAGTCGTTGTTGAATTTTCCGCTATCAATGAGACCCCCTTTGAAATTGTCCACGTCCTTTTTCTTGGCGTTAAAACCTACAATAAGATGCAAGGTAGTTAGACTACAAATATCAAATAAAAACAGGCGTCCCATTCCCTTAATTAAATCATCACAAATATGATTCATCTGTTGGGGGATCTAAGAGAGAAAATTAAAGCCTTCAACTTTTGCTTAGCGGATTATGCAATCTTTAATGAGTAAGTTACTTACTATTGGATATGTTTTTCATATTGGCGATTCTATATTTTAACCGATCCGACTTAGCATGGGCCAAATTTGCTTTATCGATCAATGTGTCGGAATCCTTGGGATGCATAATGTCTAAAGCCTTATGAAAGGTGTTTCTTGACTCATTTACCGTTTTCCTTGCTGCCGCGATGCCCTCTACTATTTCGTTGTAGGCTCCGCTTGTTTTGATTTTTTTCGTTTCGTCTTCGGTGAAATTCAGTGCCCTGAAATTTCAATTAAAAACAAATGATTATTACATAATTCCCAATATAGGGATCTACCTCATTATTTGGTGCTCCCAGGCTTAATATATGATGCGTCGTATAAAATAACCAAAATAGACATGGCTATAAAATATAAGGATCTACCTCATTATTAGACATTCCCAGGCTTAACATGAGATGCTTCGTATAAAATAGACACGGCTATAAATATGTGTGCGAACTTCTTAAATTTCTCATTTCAAAATGCAAATTTCGTTTGTGAATTTGATACATAAAATAGCGGACGAGCTGAAATGAAGACTTTCCATACATGATAAGTCGTATTAGATTTTCTCAAAGTAAATTTGTTGGGCATAATAAGTAATCACTTCATAGTATGGACAAAATTTACTGTGTTTCACACTACATCTCCTTAGCTTCTTTTCTACAATACTGTTTTTAATAAAAAAGCAGACAAGAACCCTTTACAAAAGCGTCAAAACTTAATTTCTTTGATATGCAATCGGTACGCCAGAACTAGGATATTGCACCGAACAGAAAATGGCTACATTATTAATTATCATTAGATTTTATTCACCATTTTGTCAAAAAACAAAATAGATTTTTTTCACGGAGATGTTTTAAGATTAATATTAATAGAAAATTCAAAATAAGCCACACATAATAATGATATCATAATATATTGATCATAATATAGAATATATTAATACTGCTCTAGTTAATGACCAGTGCACTCCATTCATTTATATCGACATCTCGTTGTAGTATTTCTGACCATCTGCTTGGACAATATACCTTTATTTTGTCATCTTCCAGAGAGGGTGAAGAGGATTACGCATGTGTGTGTCTTAAAAATGGTAAAATATATAATATTAAGTGAATTTCTAGAAATTGAACTCCAGTTTTATCTCGGGAACATGCCTGTCCACTACTGTGGGCCATTCTAATGGATGGTCTAATCCAAAAACTTCGGGCGGAAGGCTTTCACTGCGTGGGCTACGCAGGTGACTTGACGATTGTGGTGCGCGGAAAGTTCACGGGCACCATATCGGAAAGAAGTCAAAAAGAGCCCTTAACATCGTAGACTGGTGTAGAGAAGAACAAATGTCAGTTAATCCACATAAAACAGCAGTGGTGGCATTCACCAAAAGGGGAGATTTAACAGGGCTAAAGCAAATGAGGCTAGCTGGAGAAGCTATACCCTTTTCCAAAGGGGCCAAATACCTGGGAGTCATCTTTCAGCAAAAACTTACATGGAACACGCACATACAAAAAGTGGCGCTAAAAGCCACAATGGCTCTAGGTATATGTAGAAGAATGCGTAGGAAAAATTGGGAATTGAACCAGAAAATTACTCTATGGTTATACACAAGGATGGTTAGACCCATGATAACATATGGAGCAATCACCTGGTGGATGAAAACCAGACAGGTAGAGGCAACAACAACAACATCATTTATTTCATAAAGTTACAGTTTTGGTGGCTTTCTAAGGTAATTATAAGTCGCGTTTACACGCAGCTAGCGCCGCCTTTCACATCTAGTCAGACGTGATTTGTAGGGGCGCATCGCTGACACGCCTAGGGCTAGCTAACCTACCTATAAACCTATCTATGTGCCGTTTATACCACTGCAATTTGCTTCCCCGGGTTACCTACCCTTTAAGCCTGGTTCAATGTGTATTATCGAAAGGCTGATGTAATGCAGGCTTGTTTTGAGTGCTAAATGTGTGACGGTTAGAACAGAGGAAAAACACAATTTGAAAAAACCTCTTTCACGTTTCTTTGGCTTTCACGTAAGGGGCATCAAGATGCCCTATTGTGAGGGATGTGTAGCTGGAAATTGCGTATTGGGCATTGCCCATTCAATCAAGGAGCAAATATTAAGCGAGCTTTGCCAAGATCGCTTTCCAGCGGAGCGCGCAGGACAGCCAGTCAGTATGTCTGTGTCCTGTCTTTTGTTCTGATCTTATACTCGCTATGTGCGTTTATTATTGTTCAGGCGGCCTTGGGTTCTGGTAAAACAGAGACGTTGCCCTGTGTATGGGCCCATGCTTAGGTTTATTCTGCGGGTCGTAGCGCACATTGGCTATGTTTGCCGTTAGTGGCGAACCGCGTATACCAGAGTCATAGAACTTGCAGGAAACCTTATCGATATACTCCTTCGACCATGAATGCAAGTCCATGACTCTAGTATATCGGCTCGCCGAGAAGGCCGCTCTTAGGTACCGGTTCTGCATAACCTGCAGTGCCTTTTTGTGCGTACTCGCCACAGAAGACCATACAGGGGCTCCATACATTAAAGTCGGCCTGACAATAGTTCTGTAGATGTTTACTTTATTTGCCGGGCTCAGAAAAGATCTTGGTCTGATGAGCATATTTAAACTTTTTTGGGCAATAGCGTTCTTTCTGCGGATCTCGGTCATATGTCCGGTAAAGATCAGTCGCTTGTCGAACACTATTCCAAAGTACTTTACTTTGTCTTTTACGTCTACTGTAATGTCATGTATCGTGAGTGGCGTAATGTCCAAGTTAGTTCTTTTTTTTGGTTAGTATTGTTAGTTCTGTCTTTGGGACATTCAAGTTTATTTTCCATCTCGCATAATATGGGAGAAGGATGTCGAGGTGATCTAGGAGTTTGATTTTTGCTGTCTGCGCGATTTTGGATTGCGAGTAAATTGCCGTGTCATCGGCGTAGAGCACTAAGGAAGTGTTAGGGGAGGAGGGGATGTCTGCTATATAGTAGTTGAATAGCTGTGGGGACAAAACAGTGCCCTGCGGGACGCCGGCTTTTAGCGGCCTCACAGACGAATTTGCCCTGTTTATGCGTACAGAGAGAGTACGCCCGGCAAGGTATGACTGGACCAATGCTGTCAGATACAGCGGGAAGCCAAGCTTCACATGCATCTTGTACAATAGTCCGTCATGCCACACCCTGTCGAACGCCCTCTCTATGTCCAGGAGAAGCAGCGCAGTGCTTTGACCTCGGTTAAAGCCCTGCACGGTATCGTGTGCAATCTTCGCTGCAGGCATGGTAGTGCTATGCCTAGCCCTGAAGCCGAATTGCGCCATGGGCAGTACACCGAGTCCATCGGCTGCGCCGCTTATTCTGGACAAGAGTAGCTTCTCCGCCACCTTCGCCATGGTGGGGAGCAGGGAAATCGGTCTGTAACAGCCGGTTTGCCTCGGATCTTTGCCTGGCTTATGGATCATCATGATCTCGGCATGTTTCCAAGAGGATGGGAAATGCTGTAGGCGAATGATGGCGTTTACAATGTCCATGAAATGTATGAGGGATTTCTTCGGAAGATTCCGAAGAGTTAAGTATGGCAAGGTATCATTCCCAGGAGCTTTATTTCGGGGCAGGCGGTTTAATATAGTCCTAATCTCCCCCGGGGTGACAAGCAGTTTGCTCATCACCGGCGGCGGGATAGGGTATTTTCGCGCTTTCAATTTAGATGCTATATCAGTAATACTAGTGTGCGCAGGGATGGTATCGGGCGACTCCCTATGGAGCCCCTCCAGGAAATCAGCGAAGGCCTCTGCTTTGCCCTCGTCACTCATGATATCGTTGCCGTTTTGGCGGATAACCGGCATGGGCGCAGAGGCTCCTCTGACTTTCCTGGCCAGGCTCCAAAGGGAGCCGTCCTGAGCGTTTAAGGAATTTACATACTGCATCCATTTATCAGTCCTGTACCCGCTGATTTGGATTTTGATGTTATTAGTTAGCGCATTCATATGTAAATAGTCGATTCTGGCATGATACCTTTGCCATCGGCGCCTAATGGCGTTTCTAGTCCTTATTTGCATAAGGATATGATCTGGGAGGGAGTCTGCAGGGCGCTCTTTCCTGACAGAGTGAACGAGTGTATCACGGATACGCTGGATGTTTAGGGTAAATGATTGGACTTGAGCCTCTAGTTCCTGGATGCTGTCTATTTGGTCGGGAACCACCGTTGCTTCGTTCAACCTGCGCCTGAACTCCCTCCAATCGAGATTCCTGTATGAAATTTTCATTTCGCAGGTCTCTGGCCGCCTTGGTTCAAGGCAAATCACGATTGGGAGGTGATCAGAATTCAAGTCATTTATCGCCTGAAGCGGCGGGACGTCAGCGATTCCCTTCGTAACAGCAACATCCAGGTAGGAGGGGGTAGGGGCCCAAGCTGGGTAGAAAGTTGGAACTTCGGAGCGGTGAAAAAGGAGATCTGGGTTATTTTCAATTGCACGGAAGATCATTCGGCCCCTGTTGTTCGTAGATCCGGCGCCCCACACAAAGTGTCGGGCGTTTAGATCCCCGATCAATATGGACCTTCTGTTGTCCGGGAAGAAAGCCATGAAGTCATCATAGGTAAAGGGAGCGAGCGGAGGAACGTAGGCTCCCGCAATACGCAGACCGTTCTCGGTCTCAACGCAAATGTGTTCTGCTACAGAGCGGATGCCGTGGACTCTTTTATATGGAATCGATCCACGTATTAGGCAGGCCACGCCGCCTCCGCGCGGATTGGGCCTATCAAATCTCTCGACCTGATAACCCCGAATCTTCAAAACAAACCATGGGTCTATGCGGGTTTCCAATAAAAAAATAACCGAGAAAGGATTATCATGCACAAATTGTTTAAACTCTCCCAATTTGTGCCTGATTGAATTACAATTCCAACTACACATTTGAAACATGGAACAGACATCTTATATGTTATATTTTCTGATTTCCTCGGTGAAGAATCTCACCGTTGCTTGAACAATGGCAATTTTATCGCCATTGCACGCCTTGATCATTGAGAGAAACTCGTCTAACGCAAAAAATAATTCGTTGATATTGACTAATGAATTGATTTCGTTAATTGTATCTGAAAGCTTATGAAAATTGTTGTTTAAATTAGTATATGCGTTTTGGTTTGCATTAATATTAGGATTTACAGGCAATTTTGCAGTGGTATTATTTGCACTTACATTTTGTTTAAGATTAAGATTCACGTCTCGGTTTTGGGGCGGTCGGCTTCTCCCAAGAGTGTTCGGGAACTGCTCGTCGTAGGGCTGTCTTTCGGTCCGGTCTTCTTCCCGTACTTGATGGTGGCTCTTGTTTGAGCCCTGACCTCTTCGCTGGCCGGCACGTTCATGTTCGAGGGTGGTTTGAGAGTTTTGCCACGCCGGTCTTGCCGGGGGTGGCGCAGGAATGTAGGTCTGTTTCTGTTTGGGTAGTGCTAACAGGTTGACCTTGTAGGTGTAAACTGGGCACTCAGGGCTAATAGAGCGGTGCTCTCCGCCGCAGTTTACACACTTTATTTCATTGGAGTCACACATTGTAATTTCGTGTGGACCCGCACATCGTGAACATCTCACATTTCTTCGGCAGTACGTCGCCGCATGTCCCAACCCTTGGCAGCGCTTGCACTGCATAATGGGTTTTTCTGAAAGCCGATTTTCCCAAGCAACCCTTACGTCCAGTATGAGTCTGCATTCCTGGTTGAGCTTTTTTAATGTATATCCTGTGTCCAAGACAACAAGATAGAGCGGTACTCGAGTGCGCTTCATGAGGAATATATTTTTGGCGTTTATGTTATATACGTCAGTAAGCTCCTGTTTGATGTCCGATATGTCTATGTCACCGTCCAGTCCACGTAATACGAAGGCTTTCGTTTTGTGGTTTGATTCAGCGTAACTGTGATACTGTACGCTGTCTTGGTCTAGGCTCCTTTTCAGGAAGGCCCAATCTTTTTCCTGCTCACAGTACACGATAACTGTGTTTTTCGTGTACTTAAGTGTATACTTAGTAATTTGATACTTTTTAAGGTCAGCCTGAAGGGCCTTGTGATTGTTGAACTTGCCTTGAATAACAATCGGCGGCGGGGGCTTGGCTTTCACTTGTTTTTGTGTCGGTGATTTGTCGAGAACATGTGCCTTTCTCTTTGATGTCCTCTTTTCTACCACTTTTCGTCGCGAATTCCCAGCATTAGGCTTATACGATGATGCATCACTGGTTTCACCCTCGTCCATGTCCGATAAGGGCTCATAACGGTTGCTTGTCGGGACCGGGATTTGCCCTCCACATCTTTTACGGTTCTAATATGACTCTTGAATGGGAGTGTCTTTAGGGGCACTTTAAAGAGGGTGCTTTCGGGCGGAGGTACCAGGGGCTCAGAAGTAGTAGGTTGTTCTATTGCGTCCTTCTGTGGTTTCCGGGCGGTTTCGGTCGCGTTTTCAGAAGTCAGGGCCGTTTTGTGCTGTGTGGTCTCCGTAGAGGTCATGGCCTCGGCGTTAGAGGTCATGATCTGTTGGCAAGTGGGTTTTTTAACGTACTTTGCCTTTTTTCTTCCGGTATCTATTTTGGAGAGTACAGGCTCTTTTTTTTGAGAGGCTGCAAGTCCGTGTTCGGCTCTGAGATGGCCTATGGCCTTGTTTAAGTCAGGAATTAACGCTTTCGATTCTTTGTTAGATGTAGATCGAAGTGGTTCGATCAGGAAGCTACATGTTTTACATTTTTCAATATAAATTTGCATTCGGTGGTAAATTTTGCGAGTTTTCTCGTAAATCGCCTCGTCCGTGTTTGGCTGGGAAGAGCATGATGCGATGGAAGTGTTTCCATCGTCAGACTCGACCATATTCAAGGCTAAAGTCGGGGTTCCGTCCCCGAAAACTGAGAAGAAAAGTGGATAAATCCGCTAGTTTTTACTAAACTGCAGTAGCCAGTGAAGCAAACTATTTGTAAATCTAAGTAGAAGTACCCGGAACAAGCGAAAGTTTTTGCAGAACGTAAATAAACAAATATTTATTTGCAATTTTTTGTCGCGATAAACGATTTAAATCTCGCTTGGCTCGATTGCACAGGGAACCAATTGACCTGTTCTTTGATCGACGCGCGATCGAAGAATGACAGGTAGAGGCGATGAGAAGGCTAAATGGGGTACAGAGACTAGCTTGCCTCTGTGTTACCGGAGCCATGAGAACAACGCCAACAGCAGCGATGGAGGTATTATTAAATCTACCCCCACTCCATGTTCTCATACAAGGTGAAGCCAAGTCGGTCTGTTACAGACTAACACAAGGCCAAACACCACTAATAAGAGGACACGGCACCGAACACAATAAACTATACTGCGAGATTAAGGAGGATTAACTCCTAAGGATACCCTCGGACCGCTCCACTCCGCAGTATAGCTTTGAAAAGACATTTTCAACACAAATTTCACCAACAGACCTATGGATAAAAGGCCCACCCATAAGGGCAGACATAGTCTAGTATACAGACGGCTCAAAAACCGACCAAGGAATAGGAGCTAGAATCTACGAACCAAGGACAGAGACCAAAATCTCGATACCTATGGGCACACTCGCCACAGTATTTCAGGCGGAAATTATAGCTATCATCCTCTGTATAGAGCAAATAATTAGGAGGAAGTTGAGCAACAAGACAGTCGTTATCTACTCCGATAGCCAAGCAGCAATCAAAGCAGTATCTTCCAATATAGTAACATCAAAGTTAGTACTGGACTGTATAAATCTGTTGAACGAAATAGGAAGGCTTAATAGAAAAGTGACCATGGCGTGGGTGTCAGGACACGAAGGCCATGGAGGCAACGAGATGGCAGATGAATTAGCCCGAGAAGGCTCGTTCCAGCCACTGACAGGACCAGAACCATTTTGCGGAGTCGCAAGGCCCATAGCCAAGATATTTATGCAAAAAGGGATAGAAGAAGCGTCTCAGAGGTGGTGGTTTAATCTACCGCGACATAGACATGCCAAATATTTCATCAGCAAACCTTCGGCAAAATTAACAGCAGACTTGTTAAGATATAATCGGAAGTCAATAAGAATCATAATGAGACTACTAACAGGACACTGCCGACTAAAGAGACATATGAGTCTGATAGGCCTGGCGGATGAAACCCTGTGTAGGTTCTGCCGGGAAGTGGAGGAGTCGACAAAACACATCTTCTGCCACTGTGAAGGACTTTCGAGGTTGCGTTTCGAAACTGCGGGGACAACCAATCCAGAAGCGTTAAGCTACACCATGAAGCCCCTGCTGAGACTTAGTAGTCTGATCAAGAAGATACGGTTGGACGCAATACTCTAAGGGTTGCAATAGATCTTACAGGTCTCAGTGACATAAAGGCGATGACGCCTCCTCCACACATATAATGCCTGCCAACATCATTGAATTTAACTTCACATTGTATTGAAAAGGTCTAACGATTTATTAATTTTAAAAGATACATATTTATGAGTTTTAATACATGTTCATCCTATTTTTCGAGGCAAGTGAACTTTATTCACCAAGTTCCTAGATAGTACGTTTTAGCTTTCTTTTGTTTACGTCAGCTTTTCGAATTCTTATCGCCATTTATTTAGTAATTGAACTTCTCTGATTTCATTTACTTGAGTTCTTAGCTCTTCTGGAAAAATGGGTTTATTACAGCATTCAAAATGTCATGAGAAAATGAAAAACAAACCCTCAATATATTTTTTCAACCTTTTTGCGTCTATACTTGAACATAGGTCTCCCTTAATGACTTACATCTCTCGCGGTTTTTAGCTATTTCCATCCATTTTAGTCCTCCAGTTCGCTTAATGTCATCGTACCATCTTGTATTCGGTCTACCTCTTGATCTTCCTCCCAGCCATGGTCTCCATTGTATTATTTTGGTGTTCCATCTCTCGTCGTCTCTCCTTGCTACATGTCCCGCAAAGTCCCATTTTATCTGGGTTACCCTTTCTATTACATCATTGACCTGTTTATGTTGTCTTATGTATTCGTTTGTCTTCCTATCTCTTAAAGAAATACCCATCATTGTTCTTTCCATACGTCTTTGTGTTGTTTTTAATTCTTGTATTGTCTGTTTTGTAAGGGTCCACGTCTGCGCTCCATATGTTAATACTGGTCGAACACTTTTGTGCGCATTCGTTGAGGGGTCTTTTTATTTTTTAGTATCCCTGAGAGTTTGCCGAAAGCTGCCCAGCTTAGTTGCCTTCAGATTCTTCGTTCTATTTCGACATCTTTATTTTCTTTTCCTAATTTTATTTGTTGTCCAAGGTATATGTACTCCTTGACGTTTTCCAATTGATTGTTGTCTATATTTATGATCGTCTCTTCTTCTGAGCTCATGATTTTAGTTTTTGCACGTTCATTTTTAATCCCACATTTTTTGATTTCTCTTTTAATTCTTCTAACATTCTGCCAAGATCTTCTTTGTTGCCCGCAATTATCACCACATCATCAGCAAACCTCAGGGGATTTAACCTTTCTCCATTGATGCTGATACCTCTATTTGACCATTCAAGTTGTTTGAATACGCCTTCTAGCGCCAGCGTAATGAGCTTTAGGGACAATATATCTCCTTGACGTATGCCTCTCTTTATTGGGATTGGTTGGGTATCCTCGTGTATTCTTATTGTAGCTGTCGCTTTTTCGTATATGTTTTTAATCAGGTACCTATATCTACTATCTATACATGCGTCATCCATTTCTTTCATGACTGCCCAGTGTTCTATACTATCAAAGGCCTTTTCGTAATCTAAGGCCATGCATAAGGGTAGATTGTATTCGGCTGCTTTCTCGATTAGGATCCATATTGTTAGAAGATGATCTGTTGTGCTTAACCCTTTGCGGAACGCTGCTTGCTCTGGGGATTGGTAGTTTGCTTTTGTTACTCTGTTTGTTATTATCCTCATAAAAAGTTTATACAGATGGGAAAGTAAGCCTATGGGTCTGTAGTTTTCTAACAACCTTCTGTCTTCTTTTATATGTAGTATGATCATGACTGCATTGTTCCAGTTGTCAGGTATCTTCCCTTCTTTTAAGCATGTATTATATAGTTTTGTTAACTTTGGGATAACTATATCTTGAGCTTCCTTTACTATTTCTATGGAAACATTGTCTTCATCCGGGCTACTGTTATTCTTCATGAAACTTACAGCGTGGATTACCTCTTCGTCATCTATATCTCCTATGTCCTCTGAACCTACGTTTACAACCTTTCTGTCCATAATTTCCTCTGGCTTTACCACTTTTGTGTCATATAGGTTTTCATAGAACGTCGTAGTCATTTCTATTATTTTGTCTTTATCTCTTTCTCCTTCCTTATTTTTGTTTTTAATACCCATAATCTGTTGTTTACTTTCTTTCCGTTTCAAGCATCTCATATTTTTGTTCTTCTCTATGATATCTTTAGCCATTTCCTCATAATAATTTTCAAGATCGTTTCTTATCATTTTCCTTGTTTCTCTTCTTGTTTGCCAATACTCATCAGTTGCATATTTGCTCTCTTTATACATTGATCGTCGTTCTTCTATCTTTTTTTTGTTTCTTTTGTTATTTTGCTGGTCATTGTATGTTTTTTCCCTGCTACCATCGTTGATGCTTTCGTTATGGCCACTCTTATGTTCTTTTCCTGGTCATTTATTTCTAGTGATGTGTTTTCGGTCTTTTCAAAGTAATGACGTATTTCTTTCTGATATTTCTCTTTAGAGCATTGGTGTCTATACTTGACCTATCTGTCTGTCCATACGTTCTCCTGCTTCGTCTTTGTTCTACCTTTATTTTCGCTTTGACGATACGATGGTCGCTGCCAGTATTGAATGAGTTCAAGGCTGTTATATCGCATATGAGCTCTTTATTGCTAGAAAGGATGTAGTCAATCTCATTTCTTGTTTTCCCGTTTGGGTCCCGTCCACTTTCTTTGTTGTATTTTTATTATAGAAGATATTCATAGCATAGAGTCTTTCTTTTTCCAGCATATTTACTAACATGTTGCCTCTGTGATTTTTGTCGCCTAATCCATATTTACCTGTAAATCTCTCATCTGGATCTTGTTGTTTTCCAATTATTGCATTGAAATCTCCTATGATGATATCGTAGTTGCATTTTCTTTCGTTTCGAGCTTTTGCTATTTCCTCGTATAGACTTTCGACTTCTTCATCCTCATGTTGTGACGGCGTATATCTGCATGAATCTGATGGTACGTGTTTTGCTTATTTCTATATTGATGTATGCTATTCTGTCCGATATACCTTTGTAGTTTATTATCCTAGGTGCTATTTTTTATTTATCAGGAAAGAGCCAAAGGGGTGTACCCTTTGGCTCTCATTTTCGTTTCCTGAGTAAAACAGTATATTCCCAGATTGGAGGGTTATCAGCTTTTCACCTTTCCTTCGTGTTTCTGCAAGGCCTATAATATCCCATCTGATATTATTTGATTCGTTCTCTACTTAGTTAAGCATTTCACGCAGATTCCCCCGAAAAACCTTGATAAAAATAAATCCATTGGTCAATAGGCGATGCCAGTAATATTCATCACCAAAGTCGAATACCTCGAGTGGACTTTGAAACTTTGCCTAAGAAAACAATTTAAATGACCTTATTTGGTCCAGTATGAAAAAATACCGAAAAATACCCGAACCGTGTTTGCGCCGAAATCAGGGCAAAGTTGCGTAATATCACACGTCAGTTCAAAGGCTCGTGGAAATATTTAAGTAAATAAGTAAATTCATGTTAACGGTTCGAAAAGTAAAGTAAAGTAACGTGGTGGATTTTCGTCATTCGTCGAGGGATAAGATGGTAAAACACGAGCAAGGGAAGCAATGACGGCAGGTTCTGAGTTAACATTAAGCGATAGACAGTAAGTTTAGTTTTAAGTCATAATGTGTAGATTACTAGTATTTTTGAAACATTTAACGTTGCCTGTTGGCAAGAAATTCATGGGTATTTCAGTGAAACATTTCAGTACTCGAGTTAGACAGTA
>MU187109.1:61666-72363 GCA_016904865.1 Pissodes strobi
TTCATGGGTATTTCAGTGAAACATTTCAGTACTCGAGTTAGACAGTAAATTTGGTCTTAAAGCATAATGTGTAGATTGCTTGTATAATTGAAACATTTAACTTTGCTGGTTGGCTAGAAATTGATGAGTATTTCAGTAAAACAATTCAGTGCTCAAGTTAGTTAGTAAGTTTAATTTAAATGACGAGGCGTAGAGTGCCTGTAGATTGGGACACATTTACTGCTGTAGTATTCGATAATTAAAAGAGTATCCCATTAAATAATTAGTGTTATCATACTTCGTATTTTATTTAATTAATTCACTGCGGACAAGACTATCGCTGATTGAAATTATTTAATTATTCCATAAGTGTTGACTGGCTAGTAAAATATAATATTCTAGGAAAGTTGCTACACTGAAAAAAATGCACAGTGTCTAATTAATAATACCAGTGCCATTTTCTTTTAATGTGCCAGTTCTGATGGTCTGACGCTGTAGATACGAGGTCATATTAAAAAATAGGCGAATAAATTTAGCCACTATAACTAACTCCCTTTCAATTATTATATTAAAACATCACTGATGTGGCTTACATTCATTTAATTATACTTAATATACCTGAGAATAGAATTAAGTACTGGTAAGAGACATAAAGTGGTTTTCAACTAGGTAGCGAAATATGGGTGGTTGTCTAAGTGTAAAAGAAATAATTTTACGTCGAAATTAGGGTGTTAACACACTGGTACTGCGAACCCGGTTACAGCTAATGAACAGAGATTGACGAAAAGGCCGAAAAATGCAGTAAGTAATTAACTAGGGTAAATCGGCGTTCATTACACAATGTGTAAAGCAGTGTGAGGTCTCGATAGAATCATTTCTTCTAAATACCTTTCTGGGATTTTCTACCGAGTCCATTTTGACTCTCAGACGTTCCTTTCTGTGGGTCCCCTGGGAAGTTGTCTATGATCAGTTCAGCAGGTCTGAATGAATTAACACAAAATATCAAGTAAACCGGACCGTTACTTAAAACACATTTTGGCTTATAAAGTTTGACGGTGTAAGACATGGAAAATGCTGTTATACATATTAGATGAAAGACGTATTTCAATAAACTTACGTGTAGTATTATGAAATATATTGAAAAAAGTATTGGGGAAACTACAATTATTTCTCAACGCAAAGTTCAATTGTAAATAATGTAATTAAATATTTTGCATACGATTACTTACCCAACTCTGTCGTCAACAACGTTCTTCAATATCCCAACATGCTTAGATGCTCTGCGAACCAAATCTTCTAAATCTGGACTTTCCTCCTCATATTGAGACAATTTTTTCTCCAACTCATCATAATTGCTAAAATCAAAGCTTTGCATAGCATCGACAACTATTTTAGATTCGTCAAGTTTCCCCTTAATTGCCTTTACTTCGGCAGTTATATCTTTTATATTTTCTTGATTGTTGTCAATCAAATTGTCTAGAGTTTTTATATTCTTTTTTAATTTGTTGAAGGTTGCATTATTTTGTTTATTTTGAATCTCCACCCATGCAGTCTTCTCTTCAACTTCTCTAGTAATCAAGTCCATTTCATCTAATTTTTCATTAAGCTTGTCCAATGAATCATAGGGCAATTCAGGCGGTTCACGATAATAATTATCTAATTTTTCGCTGATTTTTTCACAATAGTCAAAAATAGGGTTGTTGTATTCATCTACGTTGTTCACTCGTTTCCTAATTTTATGTTTCATTTCACTCAATATATTTTCAGCTTGATCTACGGCAGCGTCAACATCTATGTGCTTCTTTCCAAAGTTTTTTAGCTTTTTAATGATATTGTTTATATTAGTGGTCAATATTTTAAGTTCTTCGAGAAATTTTGAGACTTTGCTTAAATTGCCTTCAGACTCCTTGAGGTTCTCATCC
The DNA here is from genome assembly GCA_016904865.1 of Pissodes strobi. Lineage (NCBI taxonomy): Eukaryota > Metazoa > Arthropoda > Insecta > Coleoptera > Curculionidae > Pissodes > Pissodes strobi. The sequence goes on from MU187109.1 coordinate 63,568, forward strand.
GCAATTTTCTCTGCAATGTGAATGATAATTACATAAAACAGTAGTTAAATTTATCATGTCATGATACACGATCATGTACCGAAGCATCACACTTCTTCTATGAAATATATAATATTATTTTATAATAACTTGCCTGCAGAACTCGGAGTCTTGCAAAGTAATAATTTAGATGTAACTAATGTGCATATTTAAAGAGTCAATATTTTTTTATGTTATAGCGATAATTCTTTGATTGATGTCTGCTTATATGTATTATCGAGATTAACTTATGTATACCTTTATGTTGATCTGTAATATTAATAATCACCTATTATAATATAATTTATATATTTGCACTAAGATTTTGTACAATTGACGGTAATATATGCTATCTATCTATAATATATGGATCTCACCGATTACTTAACGTCCCCCGACTTGATATGAGATGCTATGTTAAAGATAACGTAAGTGAACAACAGAGTTATTTCTCCCTAAGTATAAAGAATAATCCGCAGCGTCACAGACAATCATGCACGTGTTAAAATTATGCATGACTACTTGAGAACAAAAATGTTGGTACCCAGATGAGTTCAAAGGTTCTTTTAAGCTGTTTAACACCAGACATTTTATGAAGTGTGGTATGAGATGCCAACTGTTAGGAATTGACTATAATACCGTGAAACAATGTAAATGTGACAATGATAGAAGCAGCACCCGCAAGTTTAAAGTAACTAGATCGTGTGACACTCACATATACTTTTTTTCGTACTTCTGGGACTGAAATAATAACTTCACTACTTTGTGACAGGGACTAAAGTGTCACTTTTTGTCCCTCCGGGACTAAATATTGGCGGAAATCCCGGAAGGATTAAATTACAAATACTGTCTGAGCTTTTGACACTAGTAATGACAATAGGTTTGTTCTAGCAGCGATTTCAAACGGTTTCAAACCATCCGGAGTTTACGCATAGCGATATAAGCGACGCTTATATCGTTATGTGCAAACTCCGGATGGTTTGAAACCGCTTGAAATCGCTGCTAGAACAAACCTAATGTTTCAAAATTATTCTTGTCGCAATGCAACGTTACTACGGTAACTTGTCAAACAGTGACTTCTCAAAAAAACGCGGCCGCCCTGGCATGCGCCTAATTATTATTAAAGATAAGTGGGTTCGCAAGGCGGCTTAGACCGGTGTCGGTGAATAGGCACAGGTTGCTGCTATAGTAATGTAACATAAAACTGTCAGTGGACACTGTCAACAATAATTATTTTTTTAAGATTGCGTCTCCGATTGCGTTATTGGGTAAGTTCGATTAAATAATATCCAGTTGCTTCCTAAATTAGTGATTTTTAGAAATGCAGTCACAAATTGAGTGATAAATACGCTTACTTTGTTGTCTGTTTGTATTGTATCTATGTTGCTATGACAACACTTTTACCTCCGCCGGCGGAAAAGAGAAAAGTAAAGCTCTGGCGGAGGAAAAACGAAACTTCACGGCCGCCTACACAGTCGAGTAATGACGGATTTACTGACGTTTGAAGAAAAACGTATTTTATCGGACAGTTTAGTACGACGGATTACGAGGTTGCCGCGTTTCGCATGCGTTTAGTTGATATTTCCGTGGAATTTTCGGTGAGACTTTTGCGCTGTTTCGCGCGCGTTTTGAACAGGTTTCGCTGTCCCGGGCAGTTTCGTTTCGAGATTGACTATTTTAAGCATCTATTTTTCTAATATGGAACGAGCTAAGAAAACTAGAAAGGCTTCGCGGTCGATGTTCAGCAAAAATGGCAACGACTTGGAACAATCTGTAAGTGATGACAAAGATCTCATAGAAGTTAAGGCCCAGTTTAAGCTGTTAAGCGTTAAGTTTGACTCCCTGAAGATACTGGATGAAGATATTTATGGTTTACTCTTGAAGGATGAAAGTGTCAGTGAAGAAGATTTGGTGAAGGAGCTGGAAAGTTGTGAGAACTACAGAAAAAGGTATGTCCTGCTCCAGATAAAATATAATGAATACTTAGCTAGGAAGGAGTGTCCTGAGCAGAATGAGGAGCAATTTTCTTCAATGTCACCCACCCAAGTTCCAGGTAAGAGGAATTTTAAACTACCTTCTATACAAATTAAGACATTTGACGGCAATGTGAAGGATTGGTTGCCGTTTTGGGCACAATTCAGCAAAGTTCATAATGACCCTAATATTGACCCCAGTGACATGGCTGAATATTTATTGCAGGCTACTGTGCCAAATAGTAAAGCGAGACAGTTAGTTGAAAGCTTTCCTACTATTGGGAAAAATTATTTTGACATTATTCATTGCTTAAAAGCACGTTTTGGTAGAGAGGACTTACAAATAGAGATTTATGTAAGGGAACTTTTAAAGTTGATAATTTATTGATAATGCTATTTCTACAGACAAAACTGACTTTTCTGTATTATATGATGGTATTTCAACACAGTTAATGGCGTTAGAGACATTGGGGGTTACATCAGAGGGTTGTGCATCAATGCTTTTTCCGTTGATTGAGTCCTGCTTGCCAGAGGATTTGCCTAGAGTGTTGCAGAGGTCTCCATTGGCTGTGCATAATTCAGAAAAAAAAATCGGTGGCAGGTAGTTTACTAGGTTTGGACCAGGATAGAGGTGAGTTGACAGCTGAGGCCACCTCATCTTCAGAGATTCGGCTCAAGAACCTGATGCTGTTTTTAAAGAAAGAGATTGAAGGAGAGCAAAGGATAACGTTGGTTACAGAGTGTTTCGGGCTCAGTGGTATCTGTGATTATGGCGTAGTAGGTAGGCCGAGCAGAACAACTTCAGGGCATATGGTTCCTACTGCCTCAGGTTTAATAAATTGTGATACGAGAGCTATGGTAATAAAATGTGTATTTTGTGGCAAACCCCATGTTTCAAAGCTCAAAGTTGCTCCTTAAAAAACGAAAAGAGATTTTGGCCTCAAAAAGGGCATGCTTCCGATGTTTGAAGAGAGGGCATCAGGCTCGCAAATGTAAATCGAGACTTAAATGTTTGATTTGTGATAAGTCTCACATAATTGTGATGTGTCCAAAACCAGGAGGGAGTTCAGGAGAAACAGTTTAAAGAGGATAGAGGCTCAAATCCAACTAAGGAATCTTCTGCTGTGTTGTTGACCTGTACCAATGGGACTTCAAGTAATGTATTTTTACAAACTTTGAGGATACAGGTTAGTGGTGTGAATGGGCCAAGAATGGTACGTGCATTGATTGATACAGGTTCCGAGAGCACCTACATTTTGAGCTCTACTGCTCAGTTGTTAAAGCGTCAAAATAAAATTAAACATTGCTTGTTTGGAGGTACAATGTCGGAGATGGTGCATGAATGTTACCATGTCAGACTCACTCATGGCAAATATAGTTGTACGATCGAGGCGTTATCTCAGTCTACAATATGTGTGGATGTTTCGTCTGCATTTCATGGGCCCTGGATAGACGAGTTGAAAGGTTTTAACATAAATTTAGTCGGCCAGAGAGACCCAGCCCCCATTGAGGTTTTAATTGGGGCAGACGTGGCTGGTAAACTATACACTGGCCAAACGAGACTTCTTTCTGATGGTTTGGTAGCCATCGAAACTCTCTTAGGTTGGACCTTGATGAGCAGGATTCCTTTGAATACATCAACCAACACTTGTTTGACAGTAATCTCCTTGTTCTTGAGTGATGCTTCCTTGGCACCACTGTGGCAACTGGATGTGCTAGGCATTAAAGACCCTTCCGAGACCAAGTCCATGGCCCAACTGACTTGAGGTTGCAAAAGAGTTTTTATTGAAAATGTGACCTTAGATTCTGAACACAGGTATGAAATAAGACTGCCTTGGGTCGAAGGTCACCTACCAATTCCCTCCAATTACAATATTGCTGTTAAGAGGTTGCAGAGTACACTGAAAAAGTTGGAAAATGTAAAGCTCTACAAGTCATATGATTTTATTTTCTAGGAGTGGGAACAAGAGTGTATTATTGGGTTACTGCTGCGGAGAGAGACAATAGTAATGTACATTATTTACCACAGAGACCTGTAATCAAGGCCGGTAGCACCACACGGATAAGACCTGTTTTTGACGCTTCTGCGAAGGAGAAGGATTGTCCTTCATTGAATCGTGATCTAGAAAAGAGGCCAAATTTGATCGAGCTGATTCCGAACATTCTTGTAAGATTTCGGCAGAATAGATTTGGGGTTAGTGCAGACATCCGCAAGGCATTTATCCAGATTAGCGTCCATCTAACTGATAGGGATTTTCTTAGATTTCTTTGGACGGATTCTGATGGGCGAGAGGTTGTGTATAGGCATAGGCGAGTGGTCTTAGGTGGTTAACAGCAGCCCATTCCTACTGGCAGCCACTTTGGACTACCACCTGTCGAAGGTTTTGAAAAAATGTGACAGAGGGGAGTCACTGTATGATAAACATATTCTTACTACTTTTTCCAAAAGTTTTTATGTCGGCAATTGCGTAGCGAGTGTGCCAAATGAGAAAATCTTGGATGCCTTTATCAGGGAATCGAGCATGATTATGGCAGAAGATCAGTTTGATCTCCGAGGGTGGGAGCACTCTGGTTCAATTAATGATTCTAAAGCTATAGCACTTCTAGGTTTGATCTGCAATACTAGTCAGGATACTTTGAGTGCTAATGAGGCCTGTTTACGTAACCCACATCAACATCTTGAACAGCCTGTTACTAAGCGTGTAATGCTTTCTTTGGCTAAGCGGATGATCCTGTGGGGTTTAAAATTATTGCAAAAGTTCTGGCAGAAAAAGCTTACATGGGATGCGGAGATAGATGAAGACACAGATAATTTGTTCAAGGCTTGGTTGAAAGATTTGAGGTGCCTGCTTGATATATAAATACCTAGGTGGTTTTTTTGGTGGTGCTGGAGAAGCGGAGGATACACAAATGCACATTTTTCTGTGATGCAAGCAAGAATGCTTATGCCACTGTTATTTATCTGAGGTGTGTATATTTTGATGAAGTGCAGATTAGTCTAGTGGCAGCAAAGAGCAGAGTGGCACCTAGTAAAATGATCACAATTCCACGGTTGGAACTGTAAGCTGCGGTGAAAGGAACCAGGCTACCAAAAGCTTTCCAAAAAAGCTTAGGTACTAACTTCAAATGTACTTATTGGACTGATTCTTCCACTGTGTTGGCATGGATTTATAAAAATGAACGTTGAGGCACATTTGTCTATAACAGGGTCAAAGAAATTAGAGAAGCAGCATCGATTGACGGTTGGCGGCATGTGCGGCGGCCGGGTGTTTTAAACCTCGCTGACCTCGCTTCTCGTGGGTGTTCATCCAAACACCTAGTCGAGTCAAATTGGTGGGAGGGTCCAGACTGGCTCCGTCAAGGGAATTCTTTGTGGCCTAGAGAAAAATCGAGTGCAACGAAGAGGAATTTGTTTTGGAGAAAAAGAAAAGGATAGTGACTTCATTGGTGAATTCTGGGCCAGCTATATCAAGCTCGGATGACTGGCATTTGAATTATTTTTCCTCATTTTTAAAGACCATTAAGATGATCGCTTGGGTGAAACGTTTTATAAAAAATACTCGACATCCTAAAGCAAACTTCGTGGAGAACTTAATCAAGAAGAGATTGATGATGCTGAAGTCTCTGTTTTCGCGATGGTCCAGTTAGAGTCCTTTGGTGGGTTCGATATTGTGAAATTGAAGTCATTAGATCCATTTACTGATGAACGAGGCCTAACTGGACTGAAATCGCGAGTGAGTGCTCGGCAAGATAGTGAGCTTTTCCGCTACCAAATAGTGTTGCCTTCTAAACACCCCATAGTGACCAAGATTATTTTTTGTGCCCACATCAAATCATGTCGTGTTAGAACGCAGGGCCTTTTAAGCTTGTTGAGGGAAAAGTTTTGGATATTGGGTAGACGTCGAAGCATTATGACTGTCATTTCAAGATGCGCGATATGCAAACGATATAATAATAGCAAATCGTTTGGCGTTAGTGCACCCCCTCTTCCTTTACATAGAGTTAGAGACGCTTCAGTGTTTGAGGTATCCGGGGTCGATTTTGCGGGTTCAGTGTTTCTTAAAGATGGAACTAAAGCATGGATTTGCCTATTCACATGCGTGGTACATTTGGAACTTTGTACGGCATTATCTGTCCCGAACTTCTTACAATCGTTACAACGTTTTATCGTGAGGCGCGGAAGGCCTAAGCTAATTTTTAGTGATAATGGTACGAACTTAGTCGGGACGGACAAAGCCTTTAAATTGTTGGTCTGTGACGTGATCGCGACGTCTAGTAGTGCGGGAAATCAATAGTAGAGTACCTGAACCGTTAAAACAAGTGGTAACGCGTAGTGCCGAGCAGATTTTTATAATTTTTGTAAACGGACGATAGTTGCTAGATTTTAATTTTTTTATGTAAACTATAGGTCTATTTTTGTGAGACACTCATGTATAGATAATTTCGTGCCTTAGGTGGGAGAATGTTGGGAATTGACTATAATACTGTTAAACAACGTAAATGTGGCAATGATAGAAGCGGCACCCGCAAGTTTGAAGTAAATAGATCTTGCGACACTGACATATATTTTTTTATGTCAAAAAGTATTTACTAAAAAAGTCTGAAGAGAAAGATTGCGCTCTCAACATTCTCGCACACAATCGCTTTCTCTGTTTGTATAACGTTTGTATAACGTAATTTTAGTCGGCTGTTTAAACGTTCAATAAAACGATGTTTGTACTCGGGAAGGTGATGTTCATTTTCCTCATTGCAACTAAATAAAGATTTGCGAACCGACGTGAACTTTTAAGCGGTTAGCTTACTAGGACGCGACACCAATATTTGTTACATTCTTACCTAAGTTACCGACCTTGTTTGCCATATTATAAATCCGGTCTTCCAACTTGAGCTTTAATCATCTTCTATTGATGCTAACATGGTGAGCGAAACGCGCGTCGAATGCAAAAATTCTGTTTCGGGATTGTGGTTAAAACTCTGTTTTAGTGCATTTTGCCGAGGGTTCCAAAACCCAAACATAGTTATGTTATCGTGATAATTGTTTATTTGTTGTCTACTTGTGCGTAATATCGAGATTAACTTATGTATACCTTTATGTTGATCCGTAATATTAATAATCACCTATTATAATATAATTTATATAATTGACGAACCTTTGCACTAATATTTTGTACAATTGACAACAATATATGCTATCTTTCTATAATATATGGATCTCACCGATTACTTAACGTTCCCAGACTTGACATGAGATGCTATTTTAAAGACAACGTAAGTGAAGATCGCGCAAATAATAATTGAAGCGCCAATTGAACCAGTTTAAAATGAAGAATCCTAACACTACGGACAACGCGCCTTAACGTAATCGCAGTAAAACTCCAAACTAAACTGAACTAACTAAAACTACATACTATAAACTTATGGCCTTTGCTATTTTTATTTATAACAGATATTTCACGCCGAAGTGAAGAAGAGCTTTCTACGAGAGTTAAAACTTATCCTTTACCTATAAAAGGCATTTATTTTATGAATTTGCTCTTGACATATTGAAAACATTAAAGCGAACGACGTTCACATGGCATTCTAAAGTTGTGGGTTAGAGGCCATGGAAGACCTGGTCGTTTTGCAAACGGAATAACTTAAGAGTTATTCCTGCGGCCTAAGTATAGAGAATAATCCGCAGCATCACAGATAATCATACACGTGTTAAAATTATGCAGGACTACTTGAGAACAAAAAAGTTGATACTCAGATGAGTTCAAAGGTTCTTCTAAGCTGATTATTAGTGTATTTATGGTTGAAAGTAACACTAGACATTTTAAGAAGTGTGGTATGGGATGCAAACATTTGTAAAATTCTTACCTAAGATATCGACCTTGTCTGTCATATTATAAATCCGATCTTCCAATTTGTTGATATCGCCCGTTTTTAATATATGATTTGCTCGATCGTATTTATAGTTGAACGTCTTGTTGAGCATTTTGTACCGGGCTCGGAGCGTGTCCAAAACTTTCCACGGAGGACTGAGACCGTCTTTAAACAGATCTACGACGGCCTCTAAAGCTTTCTGCAGTCGATCAATATCATGGAAGAGTAGTTGCGTACATTCGTCACATGCTGTAAATAATAAATATTAAAGTTAGTTATATGCTGTAATATTGAATGCGCCATCGACTTACGCGTACAAATTCCATCTTTGATGTATTCCCTGGGATTTTTGCATTGATTGCACTTGCTTCCTTGAAATCCAGGTTTACATTCGCACATCCCGTTGCCGTTGCAAATGCTGGAATAGCTGCCGTAATAGTTACAGTTGCACGGAATGCATTTGTTGGTGTTCGGATCTCGAAAGTAGCTGTCCTTGCAGTGTTCGCATTTTGTGCCAGTATAACCTGAAAATTGCGTGTTATAAACACTTCAAGCCTTCAAAGAGAAAGCATAGAATCGAACCACTGACTCAAAGTCAGAGCTCTATGTAAAGGCCATTTATAAGATTGACGATGCTTTGTATAGATAAGAAGATAAAAAGATTATTTTATAAAAAATAATAATAAAAATCCATAAAACAGAGCGAAATCTAGAACCGTTTCAAGGAGGCCTGTGATCAACAGTGGATGAATGATCACGATGCCTCTTAATAATTTTTGTGTTTAGCTGCAACGAAAACCATTTCCATTGACTATCCTTAATCAGACACATTAGTACTTCACACTTTTTATTACAATAAATTTCGCCTACCTTTTTTGCAGTGACACACAAATTCGTACTTTTTAGCGATACAACTCTCCGCGTTGTTGTCGAATTCGGA
>MU187110.1:722-79449 GCA_016904865.1 Pissodes strobi
TGTTTTTTGTTAAACTTAATAATCAAGATAATGAAATATTGATAAGAATTCTTCTTTAATACGCTCTTTGTAAATAAAATATTACTGCTATAGGCACTTTAACGAAAGAAAAAACATTTATTGTGAATACAACAACAAAAAAACATTAAATTCAGTAAACAATTTCATAGGATAAATGGCCCGAAAAAGATTTTAAAGAGGACTTGTGCGAAAAACGACATTTACTCCTAATGCACCTAAAGTACCACTGCAACATTTAAAATAGAAGCAAGTTTTTCCAAGAATAGCAAACATAAGCATATAAAAAATATGTGCCTTTCTTCTATAAGGGTAGAACCTCGGGTAGAACTATCAAACAAAATAGGACATATCTGGACATCTTTTTGTTTACTGTACATTTACAAAAAAAATAAACAGGAATATATTGTCAATGACCTAGTAATATTCTATATAAAAGTTTCAAATAGCCAGTACTTTTTTTAAGCTTAAAATTTTTGAAAATAGGAAAGGTTTTTGCTTAAAATTTTGTAAATTTCAAAAGAGTAAGTTTGAATTGAATATATTTGCAAACTAAAAGTTGTAAAAAAACTGACATGTGCTGACATAGCTTAAGGTCTTGCCAATTTGTGACTGTAATTGTTTTAATTATTTTTTTTTTATACTCAGATGTCCACTATTTTCAAAACACTGTGTGCCGGCTCAAATAAACAAGAAGAATGAAGCGTATCATTAGTTCAATTTAAATACGGTTCTAATATATCCTGGTATGATTTGTGAGTTTAAATTGGTATTCTAAATGACTTTTGATGACCCTTATGTTAAATTTAAATGTATTGCTAATGTAATATTTATCTTTTTCAGGAATTCCACCACTATCAGTAAGCAAAGAACAATCTTCAAAACTACCTCAACAAGAATCACCTGTCTCTGCATCGGACATCAGCTCCTCTCTTCATCAACTTTTACAACAAAGAGAAGAAGAAAATCGACTCGAAGTTGAGAGGCTGACAGCTGAAATCAAGATTTTAAAACTTCAGCTATTACAGTATACTAATGGTAAGTAATGTTATATTTGCTATATATTCATCTTAGGTTTTAGATAAAACATGATGCAATTATGCAGTTATTAGCACAATGAATACTTGGTAACTACATTAAGAATCGGGATGGCCCTCGAATAATCAATAAGTATGTTAACGTTCTACCTTCCTTAATATGGACGATAATAAAGAAATTTTGTCAAACGTCCATGCTTTTGATTTTTTTTTTCCCTATTTGTGATTAGGGTCGGGTTTTCTAAACGACTTTTAATACAGTTGCTTAGTTTTAGCCTAGGACTAATTTTCTGCTATACTTAAGCAAGAATCAGCGATCAAATTCGATAACCTAGTGTTTCAAATTATATCCAAGGTTTAGCAAAAAAAAAACGTATCTAAATAATTTCATCAGCAATCATATTTGGGATATCGTGATTCAAATTCTTATCTAAGTCTAATTTTTTCATGCAGGAAGTTCTCGAATTTAAGGGGATGAGATGGAGGCGGTCTTGACTAGGTGAACTCAAGGTTTTGTTTAATCGTTTTTTTTTATGCAGTCCCATTTCTCAAACTATCGATACAGCAAGCCTTAGTTCTAGTCAAAGCCATATTAACCCATTTTGCCCAAGAGAAGAAAGAGAACAAGTATTAAAAAGTTCATTCTATATTGTTTCTGGGTGTAATCCCAAGACTGATTTTTTTATGGCAGTGGCACACACGCTAAAGGGAGGTCCTATGGCACAAGACGAGCGGCGTGTGTGCGAAGATGCTGATTGACACGGCTCTTGAATAGTTGTAGGTTGTAATTAGGGAGAAACAGACGTTGAAGGTGTTTCCAGTTATACAGCGAACGGGTGCGCTCTTGCCATCTGTTGCAACTGTCTGATAGATGCTGCTGCAGGCGGGATGATGCGGGCCAAATCCTCTGAACATCTATCGTGAAAATATCTGCAAAACAGGGATATCTCGGCAATATGTCTGCAGTGTTCTAGACTATCCAGGTCCCGGGTCAACTCCGGGTCACCGACAAAACGCATAGTTCTCTTTTGAATATAATCCAGCAGCTGTAGAGTGTGCTTAGGTGCGACACACCTGATGTGTGAGCAATATTCTAAGAAAGGTCTTATTTGCGCTTTGTAGATCAAGAACAGCTGCTGCGGTGTATACAGTTTTTTGTTGCGAAATAGCGCACCAAGCTTCTGCAAGGCTGATCTGGCGATGTTAGAACGTGGTCATGCCAGGACATACTGCAGTTGACTGAGACATCCAGAAGTCCGATTGACGAGGATGAAGGAATGAAAGGTCGATCCTGCCATAATAATATCAGGGCCCGCCGTATTGACTCTCTTGGTAAACGTGGCTGCTTGGGATTTTGCTGCATTGAGCTGGACCAAATTCCTGTCGCCTCACGTTCCAACTTTCTCCAGATCTTGATTAATTGCTGTAATCTGCTCCTGTTTGCGGTGATAAGTCTCAGTCGCTGGTAAAGGTTTTTCCGATCTAAATTCGGAGACTAGGGTACTGCCATCCGCAAAACTGTAAATAGGGTTATTGGTTTTGGTCAGCAGGTCATTAATATAGATGAGGAACAGAGTTGGTGAAAGTATTGCGCCCTGAGATACTCCTGCATTAATGCTGAATGTGTCTGAGATGTGTCCATCAACTGCAACCTGCAGAGATCGGTTCTTATAGAAACTGGAAAGCAGGCTACAAGGAGACGCTGGTAGTCTGAAGGAGGGCAGTTTGTTGAGCAATCCGTCATGCCAAAATCTGTGACAATATCCAACGCAATAGCTCGGGCCTCTCCGTAGTTCTCAATTGCCCTACTCCATATATGAGTGACATAGGCCAATATATCTCCTGTCGATCTCTCTTTGAGAAAGCCGTATTGATTATCGCTGATTATTCTGTTATTCTCAAGGTACTTGAGGAGTTGCTGATTGACTACACGTTCCATGACTTTGGAGAATATTGGAAGTAATAAAATTGGGCGATAGTTTGAGGGCGTGATTTTCTTGCCTTTTTTTGGAACAGGTTGCACTCGAGCGACTTTTCAAGAAGATGGGTAAATTCCTTTTCTCTAAGACAGAGAAAAAACCTGGAGAAAACGGGTGTTAGTTCATTGGCGCAGTTCTTTAACACAATGGCAGGTATTCCGTCCGGTCCTGATGCCTTTTGTGTATCTAGTTCTTTAAGGATTTTACGAATATCACGGTGATGAAACTTGACTTCTGCCATGGTAGTGTTGATGTTCGATATGGTGGGGAGAGCCTTGCCTTGGGGGACCTCTAAGGTAGAGTGCGATGAAAACATTTTGGCGAGCATGTTTGTTTTTCCTTGGCTGTAGTCGCCGTGATGCCACGTTCGTCTGTCAAAGGTGGGAGAGACGTTTTTGTAAAGTTATTACTTACTGCCTTTGCTACCGACCAGAAATTCCTAGAGCCACTGGGTCATTGCATAAGTTTATTCCTGATCCTTTGCTTGTGATTGTCAGTCTGCTTTCGTTCGTCTCTGGTTACAAAATCATCGAACCATAAATGATATAGTCGAAATCGAAGTCTAGAAAGGGACATTATCAGTCGAAATAACTTAACGCCAGTACCATTCTGTGTCAAAGTAATCCAGTCAGTGCTTGAATTTTTAATATGTCAGTGTCTTTCGCGTTGGTAATTGACTCTACTCATGTCAATGCGTCTGCTTGTATTTTCAGCTATCAAATTCAGTACATCGTCTGTAAAAAAAAGCTTCCAAATATCCATTTCTCTGTTTAGGTTTGTCGTAGCAGGGAGATATTTTATCAAATTCTCCGCCCTTGTTTGTCACATTTCTTTCGTCATATGTTTCACCTATTCAGTTGTTCCATCTTTTCCAATAAACACAGGGTATGTTCCCGTAGGGACTTCAGTGACTTACGGGTCCCAAATTTTTTGTTCGGTATCACCATCCAAATCTTGCCTATCTTCGTGGTCCTCATAATCATTTTCTGGCTCCTCGTCACCTTCTTCCAAACATTGTTGCATAAGCATTTGCAAACGCGCCTGCTCTCACAGTGATTGTTATTATTTGACGATAAAACGCATACATCAAAGCACATATGAGCACTGACTGTCGATGGAAAGATACTCACTATTGCAGCGCCGCGGGTTACCAATTTTTGAAATTAATGGCAAAATAATTTAATTGCGGAGTGAGAGTCCAGGTACGATCTCCGAATGGCTAAATAAACCGAGATCCTGAAATATCATTCCAATAAAATACGGCCTTTTTTACGCAGGTTGAACCAATAGTAAAGCAGGACGCGCACTAAATTGACTCGGAACGGTAAGATCGGACCGGCATCATATGCCGTGCACTGAATCGGCAATATTGGCACATTCAGTTCGTCTTCAGCAGCTATTTAGTATAAATTAAGTGAAGAGTAGTGGCTGTGTGCATGTATGAATCATACTAAATGAAACACTTTGCATTCTATGCAAAATTTAATTCAAAAAGGACTTCCTATAGAAGCATAAAAACAGAGCGCTTTCGGCCTAGGCCATCATCAGTTTTACCTGAAAAGCAAGTAGAAGAACCACCCATTAACGCAAAGTAAGTGGCTGCTGTAAGATCTTTATGAAAAAAATGATATAATTGACATCGTTGTATCAGGATTCTGAGAGTGTTAAAAAAAATCTGAAGGTATTAAAATAAGTTTGTAGTTGAGAATGGTCCATTTTTTGAGATTTTTTGTGTGAATTTTTAGAAACAAAGGAAAATGGTAGAGGTTTTTTCACTTACTTGTCATTTAGACCTGAAGAGCATATCAACGAAGAGAAACAAACAACACCAACAAACAATGGTCAAATCACAATTAAAAAGTTAAAAGTCACATTTTAAAAGATATACATAATTAAAGGCCGATGCCTAAATCACGCTTTTCGTGGAACGACAAAATGTGTCGATGTTGAAGTTGACAGTCTTGACAAGTAGCATCTGAAGACGCAGGAAGTGATCCGCCAGATTAGCGGTAAATTTAAATCTTGAAACTTAAATGCTAAATTGATGAAGATCGATGTTGAGGACACAAATGAAGTACCTAATTTTATAAAGTGAGTCTGGAGAACAGATTGGCTGCCACGAAGCTAGATGAGGTCAAAAGATGTGGGTAACCCAAACTAACCCAAACTAATTTGAAATTTATTAAAAATTTTGGTGTAGATTACAATTCTTTTTTGATATATGGAATGAACTTAGCCACGTCTTAAATCAACCTGTTACAGTTAGCTTATTTTCTTTTCGTAGTCAAAATATGTTAAACTTTTTACAACTAGCAAATGCTAACAATTAATTGAAAAATTATACTTAGAGCCAAGCAAACCAGTGACAAAAAACCCAAAAGCAGTATCAGTTATTTTCCCTATATGCTATAAAATGGAGGTGGGACATAGACAGGTCGTAATTAAGAAAAGTTTGGAAGATATATTCGATGCATATTGCTATCGGTCATGGCTCCAGAGAAAAAAATATCGAATTCTACTATCTATTTTTGAGACAATTCTGAACTTTTGTGAAGTTTGGCACAAGAAAAAGTTAACAGGCATGAAATTCTTGTAACCAGCCTATTATTTAAAAATAATTTTGCTCTCCGACTCAAATGGATTTGAATGATTACCAATAATGTCATGCTGGAGACTACAAATAGTTACTAAATTATCAAGATCATCCTGTAAAATTCATCTGTCTACATCCATTGAAATCAAAGCAATTGGTTGATGAGGCTTCGAATCTGAATTCGGAGCACCAGCTATACTGCAGAGTGACAATGGCAGCGAATTCTTAAGCGGTGTAATTATCGAGTTAGTAAAACTATGGCCTAAATGAAATAATCTATGGGCGACCACGGCATCCACAGTCTCAAGTCAGCATTGCTTAGTTTCAAAAAAACTGTTCCCTTCACAGACTTGTTGGTCGTAGCTCATAGAGTTCAGTATTTAATACTAACCCAAAGATCAAGCTATCTTCTACAAGCGAGTAATGATAACGTTAAGCATACAAACAGAAAAGGACATTAACGGAATGCTGTCAAAATTGCAAAAAATGAGAACGTGAAGAAGCAACTGATAGGCATGTTGCGTATTTGAATAAAGATGCATCAGAATAACAAGAACAAAATAAGCAGTTATAAATACCACATGTTAGGAAAATACAAGCCGATATTCAAAGACCATGAGAAGCAATAGACGCAGACGCTAACCCACTGGAGGAATCAAATACAGTGAGGGCATAAAGTCTAGAACCCTTGAGATATGTCAAAAAGCATACAGTTTGAAATAAAAAATGGTATAGCCATTTACGATCTATGATTGAAAAATATTGTAAAATATGTGGCCGAAAACAAGGTTACAACATACCAAAATTTCAGAACATAAAATAGAACACTTTGTATATTATTTCATTTATCGATTCTCCCTAAAATTTTGATTTTGTGTACCTAAAGTCAACTGTTTTTTTTAGAACACTATTTAAAATCATACTTTTGGCCAAATTACTCCGTTACCCTTTGAAGGGAAAAGAAAATGAACTTATCTCTCCTATACTAACATTCCAAGATCTATTCAATGGTACTTACAAATGGCATTATTAAAATTATCTCGAAATTATAACGGCCGAAAAATAAAACAATATCAAATGACACATTTTAACGTAACAAATGCTGAATCTGCTGTCCGTTAACTTCCTGGTAATATCCCGATCGATCGATGATGTCTTGCACGTTTCGAATGAAAGAAGGTGGGATTTGTCGAATTTCATCTCTTATAAGTTGTCTGTTGAAATAAACTTTGGTCTCTAAATATTCCAGCAAAAATAATCTAGAGGACTCAAATCTGGAGACCTGGCTGTCCATTCGACGGGGTCGCGATGTGCTATCTGCCTGTTACTAAATATCTCATTGAGGTACTGCCGAACAATAGCGCATAATGAGGTGGTGCTTCATTTGATTCAAATCATATTGTTGGAGTGGATATATTGAGATCATTAAGGCAGGAATCATCTTCATTTGTAAAAAGTGAAGCTTACAATGCGGACCTGTAATCCTCTCTTGAAATATTTCAATCATTGATTTTTTTGGGATGTTGCGTATGAGCCACTTGAGCCCAACTACTTTCTGTAGACCAGTATCTAACGTTTTATCGGTTGGCAGTACTATTACGAAAAAAGAAAGTATTTCTAAAAAAACAGATTCAGGTTGAACCGCTCTTGCATAAATTCGGAAAACTGGAGGCGGTGATCAAAGCCATCTTCATTTGATTCATGTATTAAGTTTATATTGTAAGGATGATACTTTGCTTTGTACGGAATATTTTTTACCGCTGATTGGCTAAGGATTAAATCTAATGCTACTTGTGGGTAAATATGGTTATAATTGAGTAAAAAAGCTTATTTCACATTATCATCTAGTGTTGGCCAACCTGTCTTGAGAATATCTTTAACACAAGCATGTTCACGGAAGTTTTTGGCCTTTGCTGACTGCAGATTTTGCAATTGTTTGTTCCCTTATGGATGTGTGTTTTAAAAAGTTCATAAACTTCGTCCTAATATGTTGGATGGTTAAATCAAAATTAAAACAACCATCCTCTCTATAACTGTCGTTGCGGTTTGTTTAAAAAAACACACCCATAGCATTAAAAGTTAATATTGATCTTCTGTTTCCTTCAATTAGCTTATCCAAAATATATTAGTCTTCTTACAAAGGAAATCCCTGGACCTTTTCCTTGGATACCTATAGGTTTCTGTTTACATAACGAGCGAAATTTGCAGTTTGCAAAAGAAAGTTCTATTTATGCACAAACTTTTAATAGGATAAGATAATTATCAGCAATTGTTAGAAAATAACTTGGACATATTTGACAGTATTTTTAGAACGCCGCGACGTTGTATTAAAACTTCAACATATGTTTGTAATAAACTTACAAGTTAGTTGCATGATCGAGTGGCAGTAAGAACTACTAAACATAACTTGGAAGCGATAAACTTCGCTACTACAAGGGCAAATTTCAAGTTGAAAGGCTTGAATATCTTCCAAAAGTTTTGTATGGAGTTCTGAATTTATGATGGATTTCGAGTCTCCAGGAATATTTTACTTAACGTTAAGTGCGAAATACAATGTTATACAATGACATAAGACTTAGGGGCACTATATTACTAGAAGAGAGGGAAAACTATTGTGTATGTATTCATCTGCGGCTGGTAATAATAATTATTGATGCATCCTAAAATGAACCGCTGCTAAGAAATAGTTATTTATGCTATAAGGGATGTAAGTGACATTTACCAGTCGAGGACGATTTTGTGCTTAAGTTCGAGAGTATTAAATGTACTTACATCCTGTGAAGTATATAAGATTTTTTTCTCCTCCCTGCATAATTTATTCTTGGATTTTTATTAATTTAATTCGATACTTTTCGCATGAGATTCTGAAGACAGCTTTGGCCGGTTTCTATAGCGTCATAAACATTCTTATTTTATCAATGACGCCAAGCTGACTGTTTATTAGTAAAGATTGTGAAAAATGAACTCTGTGTAATGAAAATTGACAATGTTGAATTAAGGCATGAAGTTATAATTTTTACTATTCCAGATTCCAAAAATGGAATGGCACGTAAATTTACAGTAACTAAAAGTGTTCAAAATTACATTGATATAAGATATCACATGACGAATTTTAATCCTCAATTCTTCATGCGATATAAAAATGGAAAGTGCTTAAATCAGACTGTCGGGAAAAACACGATTTCTTCAATTCTAAGTAAAATTGCTAAATTTTTAGACTTTGAGAATTTTAAGCAATATACCGGACACTCCCTTAGAAGAACGTCAGTCACTTTATTAGCAAATACTGGAGTTGATGTCTTAGCTCTCAAGCGAAATGGGGGATGGAAATCTGCAACTATTGCGAAAAGTTATGTAACCGAGAGCATCAACAATAAAAAGGAAGTTGCAAATAAAATTTTGTACAATGTAATGAAGCCAGAAGTCTCCTGAAGTACTTCCAGAATAACAGAAAACTTGGTTAGAGATGGAGAATTTATGGATATTGAGTCAGAACACTCCATACAAATTGAGAAAAAGACGAGAAAACATTTATCCAAATTTTGTAAATAATGTTCATAATTGCAATAATTGTACAATTAATACCTATTCATTTCGCTTAATATTACTCCATTTTTATAAATCATTGTTAGCTTGACGTTGTTGATGAAATAAAATATTAAAGGTATCTCCTATGTTTGTAGTTTAAACCTAATGAATACAGGGTGGCATAAATTATTACCACCCAAGGGTGGGTTGGTAATTCTCAATTACGTCCTTCAAAACAGTGCCAGGGAGGGGAAAAAAGGCTTTTTGGGTTATCAGCTGTATGGGAATATTCTAAAACCTACCATTTTTGAGGATTATTTTTAAAGTAACATAAAGGTGTCAGGACTGATTTATTTATTATGGTCATAGGTGGTAAGTAGCGGTTCATGCTAATGAAGATAATATTTCCTTGGGTTAATAAGAAAATATTCAACAGTTGGGTGTAATCTAAAACTAATTAAAACGCAGTAAATAAATATTTATTAATTGTATTTAAAACTTTAAATAAAAATTAACATCAAAAACACAGTGTGTACAATTGAGAAAGTATACCTAAATACCAATAACACTTTGCTTAAAAGTATTTTTTCACACCGAATTTTCAAGTGTTTACCATTTTAAAGGTCATCAGCTTACAAACTCAAGTTGTGGAAATAGATTTTTTTTTCTGTAACAAAATAAAGCGTGTTCATTAGCAAGTGGTGGCTTAACGTTTAAGAATGCCGCATTCAAGCTCTAAATTAAAAGACCAGTTTCTTTTATCAACTCTTTCCTTCGTTGAATATTTCCGATAAAGCTGTAGAGCAAGTTAACAGTCAGCTGGTAAATGCCATTAAGAGACAATACTGCTAAACAGGGATTTCTCTTCTGGCGATCCTATTACATCGACTTGTGGGATAGTCTCAGAATTATTAGGGAAAACTAGATGCACAAAAGATAATGTCACAATAATAATGGTAGTAGAGCTCTTTACCCTGGGTCAGCAGTGAGTGAGTCGTTTCCCGTTTTACCATTGATAGAAAAGTGGAATATGTGAGTATTTAAACGGAATTTTTCTTTTTTAAGAACTGTGGCTATTTTCCTTGAAGAAATCGGCTCGATCAAGCTAGCAATAAAACTTACTCTTTTTAATTTCGATCACTAAGCGACCATTATTCTTCAAAAATCTTATCTCTTATGTTTTGTGTTCTCCCAATTTCACTTTCAGTTTTCGAACATATTTCATACAACAAATAGTTAGTGGCATGGAAAATTGGGCTTTTTCTCTTATTTTCTTTTTTTTTAAACGCCCGTTTCTAAGTAGCGATTTGTTTCTGAGCTGCAGGCACTGTTTCATTTCCTAAGCTTCTAACACCTTTTCTCCGTCTTATAGAACTTTTTTTTGATGAAACGGTTTTAAACACGTTCACTTCACTATTACCGCTTGATTCACTTTAGTCCGGTGTGTAATCCTTATAAGCAGTGCTATCATCACTGTACCCAATAGTGTCATTCTCATGTTTTTGAGAAGTAACTAAAAAGTTTTTTACGCAAATATTATCACACAATTCCAAAAAGTAAAAATATATTCTTTGCCTGGTATATCTTTTATTGATGGCGCAGAATTTTCATTTAAGTTTACATTACTTGATGGTTGACCGAGGAACGATTTTAAATCTATCTGCATTACACTCACTTCGTAAACCTCATTCAGTTTATCTGAAAACACATGATACATGAATCGTTTTTTTTTTTGGCGCAGTGTTGCAAATATTATCAAATATTATTATTAATATCTGCGATAACTGTATAAAAAAAGAAAGGACAACGATGACTTAGTTTATTACCACATCAACGCCATAAAGAAGATGATTAGTTATTTTAAAACTCGGGAGAAAGTTACACATCACGATGCGTTAAAAAGTATATAACGTAAAAAAAAATAAAATAGTATTGCCTTGTGCACATGAAAAGTTTACTTGAAGCGACCAATGGTGAGACCAAAGTCAGGTCTGAGTTTGTTAACGCACTACAAGACTAATGGGAATCTCAAGTTTCTGGCAACCGAGGACTAGTAAGTTGACAAGTTCCAGCATGTTGCTAATCTACAAGGAAAAATATTTTCTATAAACAATCTAATATAACTTTCCAAAACATTCATTAAACTTGACAAAAAGAGTTGTCATTATGCAGCTGTCACCTTTTATAACAATTTGCCATCTAAAATTAAAAACGTAAATAATATTTCACAATTTAAAAAATTCCTATTTGATTATTTAAATGGCATTGAACCCTACATCATTCAGGAATACCTGGACTTTAATGATAATGTCAATGGGGGCTCTATATTTTGTGTCTAGATTTGTGGTGTTTTATTGTGTCATTTGTTTTTTATTATGTTTTTTATTATTTTATATATATCTTTGACGTATTTCAAACATTGTAACCTTACAAATTTATTTTGAAATAAATGCTTATCTATCTATCTATCTATATAATCATTTAAAAATCAATTACAGTTTGAAAATTGTCCAAGGATATAATGTACAAACAGAACAAAGATACCGTAACGCATATACTACTAGAAAATGACGAGTTAGAATTTAAAACTATTCCAAAAAACGGCCAAACCAACCCGAACCAACCCAATGCTACCCAACAAACATGAAAATAATAAAAAAATTACTCCGCGAATCTAAATAATTTTATATTGTTTAAGGCGGAAAACAAATAAAATTATTTCCAAAAAACATCAAGCAAAATTTACCCGAATTAATTCAGTATTACCAAGAACCGTTAAAAAAAAATAAAATTAAAAATGGGATAAGTAGGTGCCAAAGGCAAAAGTAAATAAATATGTGTTTATGTGTGAAGATTTTCTGTATATCTTTCTTTCGAAACTGTTCAAGTCCTTATTGATAAGAATGCCAAAGAATGAAAGTGGTTCATTAATTTATTCTTCTCTAGTGAATTGGATTACAGGTTCTTTAGTGTTAATATGAGTTAGAAAATCGTTAACAAAATGTTCATTATATGGATAAATTGAAAAAATGTTATCTATAGAACGCCACCAATTTAAAGATTTATATGGAAAATTTAAAAAAAAATCCATAAAAATATAACTTAACAGCCATACTATTGTTTTGTTGGTAATAGTTGTAATTGTATTGAAAATTTTTATTTGCCGTCTCGTGAACACGTTCAAACTAGCATACTTGTCACGGAATATCACGTTAAAAATACATATTCAAGTAAATTTGACGAATCGTGTCATTGACAGTAAAGTTGTATTGAGCAAGCTTTCGGTATGATTTTAACAAACGAACACTGAACGAAGCTAACAAAGTTTAAAAAAGGCATGGCACTTCTTAATAATGCAAATATTCCCCCGAAATTTTGACATATCATGTCATCCTGACATTTTTATATCCAACATATTGAAAAAAATGCCGCGCTATAATGGACAAGACCAACTGCTCATCTTAAACATGTTGACCTTTTTCGAATTAGAGAAAATGCAAATAAAGGGCCGGGCGGTAGGTCCATTCGCATTGGATATAGCAACGTTTTGATAGGGCTTCAGGTGCACCGAAAGTGAGTATTGTCACACTGATCAAAATTCAAAGAAACAGGAGTTACAGCTGATGAAAGATTTTGAATGAACATGGCGAGAAAACGAAGGCATTCAAAAGGAAAATAACAGATTGTTTAAAAAGTAAAATAAGATTAGAAATTTACAGTATGTATTTTAAAAATAGTTATTTTTGTTACAAGTACCTAAAATGGAGTTTTTCAGGATGAATCATTGCTGTTTCCGGACGAGGCGTTAGCCGAGTCCGGAATAGCAGATGAGTCCTGAAAAACTTCATTTAGGTACGTGTGACAAACACTATTTTTTGTCATACGCTCCCAAAATTTAATTTTTATTTATAAGCTTTTGGCAATTCTTCAGAACGCCTAAATTTGCAACTTTACCATAATTTTTGAAATCATAATGTACGACAAAGTTAGCTTAGAATTTGATATCGTAGCAACTATTTGACAATTTTGTCATGTCATTCGAAATTTGACATTTAGACATATTCAGGAATTTTGGAATAGTCCGTAAAAGTTGCCATGACGACTTTTAGGGACTAGGCCTAAAAAGAAGCATTTTACGGACTCAAATGAGTCCGTAAAATAGCTATTTTTGGGAGCGTATGACAAAAAGATAATTTAAAACCAATTGTGAGCATATTTTCCATAATCTATTTCCGCCCAGATAAACTGGTGCCCAGTAGTGATTGATTTCAAAGGGAAGAAGAGTAGTAACAGGACATATTTAGTGAAAATTCATGATGTGCAGCTGAAAAAATTAGATATTTGAGGAGATATATGAGAAATCACGAATTACCAAAATGAGACAAGTTTACGCTGGTATTTCTAAACGAGACATGGATTTTCAGCATAGGATCCTTCAGAAATACTTCGCAAGATGACACCGTCTCTACTAGTGGAGTAAGTATTTAATCAATGATTTTTTTTATTTATTATCCGCAATACCTAAGTTTTCATAATTTGTTGTATGTAAAGTAATAATTTCTTTTCCTTCCGGCTTAACTTAAAAATGAATTGTGAAATAATAGCCATAGCAATGATGAATCTTTTTAGATATTTATGAATGTCTGCTCTTATTTAGCAATTTCGTAAAATACTGGTTTATAAGTACCAATTTACTTTTTATATTTTAACGTTTAATACTAGTAATTTGACTTTGTTGGGTTCGTTTTTTTTTTCATTAAGAACTATAAGAAAACACTTGTGCAATCTATATTCAAATATGTCGAAATATCAGACAAATCGTGCAGCAGAATTTACGGCTGATTCCAAAGACATTTAAGGTTAAATGTTTTTGGCTGATTCTGTAACACTGAGGCAAAAATAATAAGCTATCGGGAGACTACTGAACCTGTCCTGATTCTCCTTAAGTTCTAGTTTAGCGCAATAACTATCTTATTATTAAATTAATGTTATCATTTTGTAGGTCAGCGTTATATGGTGATTTATGCTGTATGCGAGAATGGTATTATAAATGGTGCAAGTCTAGTGTTTCACAATCGATTAAAGATAGACGACTATCAGGACGGCATGAAGAGAATTAATATCAAGAACTGGTTTAAAACAAAGCTGGTACCTAATTTACCACCTAGATCTTTAATTATCATGGATAATGCAAGCTGTTACTCAGGCCTTATTGATGAAATCATGGACTAAGCAAACATTAATTTTATAGCTAAAAAATTAAAATTATGACTTTGGGCTTTAGTATATTTAAAGATTGAAAATTATAAAAAGAAGTACTAAATTCATGAATATGTTCAGCAGTTCGGTCAGATTTTGAGATTACCCCTCTATCACTATACAACAAAGCACTGTAATGCATCAGATATACAACCTATTATTAAATCTGAATGCACTGATGATTTTGAAGATCTGTACATCGCATTTTCTGTGCTACACTAATTTACTTTCATCACAAATTTCCTCTCAATATTTCCTCTTTTTCATATAGAACCAATACTTTAGCATCGATTTGTCAGGGCTGAAATAGAATATGAACAATATCATGGCAATTGCTCGTTTAACTTTTTTCTTAAATTATCTAACAATGTGTTATTTTTGTTTTGCAGGCTTTGTTTTCGTTATCATGTTTTTTGAAAATTTTCATTAACTGTAACTCCTGTTTTATTTACTCTCTTCAGTGTAGTATTGCTCACCTGTGCACCTGATTTTCTAGCAAACACCTAGCTGCAGTCAATGATTCTTTCTCCATTAGTCTGCATTTTTTCTAATTCGGGAAAGTTTGTTAAATATATCTTGATCATTTAATAATTGTGTAAAATTGTAATATAATTTTTTCTACTCCTATATTTTAATTGATCTATTAGATATTCACTCAGAATTGTAATGAAACTTATTATGATCCTGACGCTTCATTATAAAACTGGGATATAACCAACCAAAACTCAACATCACAGTGATATTCGGTCAATGTCAAAAACAGCCATGATCATGGCAGATAAATAATTTATTAATTTTGACAGTTCAGAGAAAATTATTTAATACATTTTGTTTATTTTTTCATTATTATGACTAGTCGTAGAAAAAATAGTATATGCAGCTTATATTTGATTGCTATTAAGACCTTCGCATTCTTAATGTCTTAATTGCTTTAATAGCCATCATTAATTGCTCGTTGCATAATGTACTATTATGATATGCTGAAAGCTGAAAGATTTACGTGTAGATTCAATAAGAAATAAAACTA
Organism: Pissodes strobi; assembly: GCA_016904865.1. Taxonomy (NCBI): domain Eukaryota; kingdom Metazoa; phylum Arthropoda; class Insecta; order Coleoptera; family Curculionidae; genus Pissodes; species Pissodes strobi. Next base: position 16,164 of record MU187110.1, read on the forward strand.
GTAAATAGGGGGACGTTTGGATTAAATATCCATAAAAAAAACTTCTACTCTCGAACTAACACTAACATTTAGAGGATGAAATTTTTTGTCAAAAAAATGTAGTTTCTCATTTAGTATTAGTCATTTTACGAACGAAAACAAAATAAACAATAAAATTAAAAATAGCGTAATAACTTTAATTTAAAAGCAAAGTGCATGTTACAAAAACCAGATCTTAGAGTTCGCTTTATATATCTTAATTTTATGCGAAACCGGTAAAATATTATCGCTCAACCAGATAGCAATATGAAGACACAATCAGCAATATATTCTCATTCTATTATCAATAGTACAAAGCCAAATAGAGTAACTCAGCTGAGAGCAGTAAAGAACACTTAATGTGCAACTTTGAGGTGCTTAACTTTGCCAATAAAGCCGCAAATTTTAAGTCGCAGTAAGCATCATTCAGAGGCTTTGCAGCTGGCTTTTAAAGCTCCCAACTCTCGTATTATGCTATTCATTTGGTCTTGTTTAGTACACTTCTCTGTAAAATGATATTATTTATTCTTATGGCTTTTTAAAAAGCTGATGATGCTAAATTATTTACTATTTAGCATTTGAATGTGTTAATAATTACTTATTATTGGGCCAAGAATTCCAGATTCTGAAAGCAAATATAACCAATAACTACTTAACCTATAGAGGGTGCTTCAAATTCGTGGTTAATCTCTGAGATTCACATATTGAGATTAACTTGGCGTAAATTAATTATTTTTTAGACCATGGATACTTGTTAGGGCCGCCTAAAATTGTATTTTTTTTTAAATATTTGGCTTTTTTAGTTCACCCGAGACGGACTAGCTTTATTAAAAAAATGCATTTTTTTACAACCTGCATAATGAAGAAAGCAATGATATTTTTAAACATCTTAACACTTTCCCCAATGGGACATATATATCCCAACGATTTACTTAAGTTGTCCCCTTTGCCTTATAATATGTCCCGTTTTACATTGGAAATATGCTGTAATGGGTTTTCTGATGAAGGCGTTATATACCGCACCGTTTTTGATAATATTTGCAACACTGCGAGGTGGCATTTTGTTCACAAACAGCCAACGGTCTGCACGTGTGCTACATTCCGACGCAATTTTTAGTTATTTTTGTAAGAAAATATAGATTTTCATCGGGTTTTTTAAGGTAAGTTTTGTGTTTAGCAATAGCATATGTTATAATGTCATATTTTAGTCTAAAATATATTTTATCCCATGAAATCACGCTGTTGTTTAGTACTGGTATTTATATGTCCAAGTGGTTTTTTTGAGTGGGTTATTTATATCCCATTGGTATTTTTCAACATGGCAAGAAAAAAATTGTCCTCTGACGAGTTAGAGCACATGGTTAACAATCTTGACGAATTATCTTCAGGAGACGAAATAGAAGCAGAGTCAGATGATTCCTTATCAGATGTGGACCCGTTTCACAGCAGTGACGAGTCAGATAAGTCATATGAGCCTTCTGCTAGCTCTGATGAAGCAAGCGATAGTGAAAGTGTTGAGAGCGTAGAAGAGGACAGGCATGTGAATAGTATAGATGATGTCGTAGTTGCAAGGCATCCTGATATCGTGTTATGGTCATCAATATTAGATAATCATATTCCCCGACTGAATATTCCTCCTGAAACTCAATGTGTTGTCGATGAATCGATTACTGCAAATTCATCTCCTATAGAAATATTCAGCAAACTGTTTCCGCGTAGTTTGTTTATTTTTACTGCAGATTGTAGATACCAGCGAATAAAAAGATACAATCGAAATAAAAAGAAATCTGCAGCTCTAACTGATTCTGGAAAATCATGATAACCATTGGTTGCACGTTAGTAATGTGCTACAACAAAGTTCCTAAACTTCGACATTATTGGTCTTTTCGTCCATCTCTGAGTAATAAAGCAATAAATACAGCTTTATCTAAGAATAGGTGCTTATTTCTTATGTCCAAAGTGTATTTCAATACGCCTCAAAAGCCAGATGGATGCAGCAAAATATATTACGTTGAACAGCTACTTGCTTGTTTCAAGCACACTTCCAAAAGTATCGCTCCGATAATACCTGCCAAAGTATCGAAGAAAGTATGGTGAAATTCAAAGGAGCGTCCTCTTTGGAGCAATACATGCCGCAAAAACCTGTCAAGAGGGGCATCAAACTATGGTGCAGATGTGATGTGAACATATGCCAATTGAGACCACAGAAAGGCGGCGCTGTGCTCTTCAGCAATGGGTAAAGAACGAAGAATCACAACTATTTGTCAGATGTGCGATAGAGGATTGTGCAAACATTGTTTCACCCTTTATCATACTTCCTATGTTGGCATAATATATTTCTTTTAGCTAAGTACCTTGTTTCTATTTTTGTACCTAAATAAAACCATGTATTTCGAAGTTGCCCTATTGTTTTTATCATCCCTCTGGGACTGAAGTATCCCAGCCAAAAATCCCGTTGGGACATATAGATCCCACTATTATTTATTTTATTTATGTTATTTTTATTATTTATTACCTATTAATAATGAATACTAGTTACTAATGCCATATTGTCACGACTTGTATTTTTTATCGGTGACGACACGCCTTACTTAGCGTGTAGGAGAGTAACTCAGATTTAGGAACGCACTACGTCAAGTTGAGAAGAGATAATAAAGGAGACACATCGATAAAAACAATAACAAGTTTATTTACAAACAAACTTAACAACGGTTAGACTGTATACTAATAAAGGCGTGTTTAAGATTATAGATGAATTAAGAGTTTACACTATATCCAAGTAATATGAAATGCATGTCTTCTCGAGGGAGGCTTAGTTCAAAGTTTGTCTAGCAAGCGACGCCACTATTTTATTAATAAAGTTTATGTGAGTGGGTTGTCTTTTATTTAGGTATTTGTTCTGATATTTATAAGGTAAGTGTTTTTAAGTTATCACAAGTTGCTATGGCACTTTCACTACTTTTTGAAACTCCCCAAAACTACCCCTTTACTCGAAGTTCTGATACTTCATGAATTCGATTCTCTCTATACTTTTAGTAGCCCCCGAATGCCGTATACCTGTGCATACGTTCACCCAAGTTAGGTAAGGACCTAACAACCTTATACCTGTGCATAAGTGTTCTCCGTTATGGGGGTTGTGGGATAGAACAACTAGAAGTGGACGTACCTGTGTACTGCCCAGCGACTAAATTGAGCGGTTTGAGAGACCCGAAAGTCTGATTAACTCGGCGTTTGCCTGCGTATTTATATGTTACAAAATGCTGATGGCTGCATCATTAAGGATTAAAGTCGCTCCCGTCGACCGCTCAAGTTGTTTATAATTAACAGTGAATGTTTATATAACATTTTTCAAGTTCAAGTTCAAACTTGCGACAGGGTGATATTTAATTAAGGATTTTAATTAGTTCACACATTCCCCCTCCCTGATAACGTTGGTCCCCAACCTTTTAACCTGACTTATTGGCTTTAAAAGAGAGAAAACCGACCTCAATTCGAGAAGACATACTGTATTGCACCTAATTTTATTATAATTTAATACATATTTCGTCAGTGGACTTGTTCTGGCTTAGATCCACCCATTTCCATTTCATGTAGTAAGTTCTTGTATGGTTTGCCTCGCTCTGTGTGCTAGTTATAGGTACATGTAACAAAAGAAAAATAGTTTTACAAGTTGTACTAACAATGTTATAATCTTATCTTATGTTTTCTTATTTGTGACGTTTTTTGTTGTCTTATTAACAAAATTTCATAAACCCGGCTGTTTACTAGAGATGTATTATTTCAAAATTTATTTGCTTTTATGGCCAATAACGTTTTACGTCTTAATATTCATTGTGTTAATAAAGCAACTACGTGACAAACGTATTATTTAAATACGGTTCTGTTTTTTAACTTATTACTAATTATATATGATAAAAACTCTCTCGATTTGATTTCTTTAAGCTTATTGATCTATTCTACCTTATATCTAATGCAAACCTATCCGTTTTGAGAACATCGTTTTATACTGGCTTATAATGCCATTTTTTAAAACTAGGTTTTTATGTCTATGGACAATAAGATGCCTTTCATATGATATTTCCTCTATTAAGATGCGTCCATCCCAACAGAGGTGACATTAATTCATTGTCTTTATAACTGTTAGTTTTTTGGGAAAAGGTCTGTTAATGGAGGATATCTATAAAGATAATGAATTTTTTCCTTCGGCATTAAAAAGCAACTCATTGCGGCCCTGTCTTAAAATAAATTACCTATCCTATATTAACAATATTACGGTATGTTAAACTTATTATAAAATAAAATTTAAAAAGCTATTTAAAAAGCCGGTTCTGTCTATATTCTATTTAGCCATTGTTCTATACTTCTTAATTTTAAATCCATTATTTACAAATTTATCAAAACTATATAGTATATGGACTTTCCCGTCTATGTATAAAATATTTGCTAACAGCATTATAACAGTTTATTGACTCAGTTATATTTCTTGACCTATCCAAAACTGATATTGATATATCAAATGACACAATTTATTTTACTTGCTGACTTAATTCAACATGCCAGTTTAGAAATTATGCAACATATCATATTTATGACTTTATGAATCTTATTATTTTCTCAAGTTATTGTCTTGCAATGCAATCTTGCGTCACTTTATAATAATGATATTCAAATTACATTTACAGTGAACATTATGTAAATTAGCTTTAATAAACGAAAATTATACGTTACGCTTTTAGCGACTGAATAAGTCGTTGTTTGTAGATTCCTTTGCTGTCGGCTGTCGGACGTTCCATTTAAGTAGTTCGCTTTTGTGTTGCGGACTGCTTGGTTACGCAAAGCCTGGTAGATGGCGCTCGTAGTTGTCCCTTTTGGTTTTGTAGCAGATATAAATCATAGTGGGTTCTTTCAGTTCTTTGTTCCTTGAAAGGCGTGGTAAAATGGCGTCGACTTGATTTGCTTCTTCGTGTGTGTGTTGACATTGGATGGGCTAAAGAATACAATAAAATATAAGTATCGTTAATATTTAATATGTTGGGGATAATTATACTGGCAAATGTGCCTCTTTTTTGGTCGACTTGTGCTACTGTAGTCTGCACATATTGACCTGAAATACGACATAGGTAGGAGATTTTTGGCAATCTTAGACAATTGGCAAGATTTGATCTGGAGTAGATTCTAAGGTTTGTAATTATTCTATTATTTATTAAATTATCTAATTGGTTGTCTACTGCTGCAGGTATTTCGTCTATATATTATAATTCCTTATACTTTTTTAACTTCTAGAAATCCCCAGTCGAAGAATGGAAATACTTGCTGGTTGACCTTCCTGTATGGGCTGGAATGAGTCTTGACTGGTCCTGGCTTGCGGTCAATGCTGTATGTTATTAAGGTAAAGTTATATATACATTCTTGGCATCGCTTACATATACATTTTCCCATATATTTATTTTATTCTATGTTTCTTATATTTACATTCCATATCTAGTTTTGCTATGTATTAGGTATTCTATGTACCTTATGCTATGCTATCTATCTATGCTTTTTTACGTGACTAGCTTTATGTAAACAATATAGGTCATTATATTGTTATTTATATATCCACATATGTTCTATTTTAAACACAGATTATATAAACATATTTTGCTTAAACATTTCTCCATTATTTCACCTTATGTATGCTTTACATAAACACCTTTTGCTTATATATTTCTTCACTATGTACGCTTCTTCTTTTCTCAAAAACATCTTCTTCTATATTTCTTCTCACTTTACATAAACAACTTTTCAACTTATGTATGCTTCTTCTTCATTCTTCATGCTTTACATAAACATTTCTTGCTTATGTAACATTTCACCTGGGTACTTTGCCCTTGAGCATCTCTGGTACCAAAATATTTGCTTAACTTCCTTCAACGTCAGCGTAGATACTTCAGTCCCTATATGCTCAACTTTTCCATGCCTAAATTTTTTGCTGTGACGTTATCTTTTAGACCATTCGTCGTTGCAATTTTATTTAGGCCGGAGAACACTTTATTTTATAATACTTCCTCGTATACACATATATTCCTCCTGTATATACTTTCAATACACAATTTTAATGGCAACTCACATTTACTTGTGCTTTACTATATATATCTTCACATTTGCTTCACCTATTTATTTTGCATACATAGTTTACCTACTAATTTACTCGCTAATATTCTAGCTTCATTTTTCTTCATAAATCCTAGGTTCTATACTATGTTTATTTTTCTATGTAGTTTATTAACTTCCTAAATGTGTTTATCTATATACTTGTCTTATTTACACTCGGACTTATATTATGCTATGTTTCACTATATATTTTCTATGTTTCACTATATGTCTTTCTTATTTATATTTCAACCTCCTAAGTGCATTGTATATATCATTTTCTATGAGCACTTGGGTTTTATTTTTGCACTATTTACATATTGAAACTTCGGGTCTCTCCTAGTTTTTGTGTTTTGTTTTCTTAGTTGCTTAAATTCTTCTTTTACTTAAGTACTTGTTCCATATAATTATATTTTTCCTCTCTTCGTCCTCTTCACTTGTTTCTCCTGCTTGCTCCATGGTTTCCTTTAGTTTCTCCTATACAAATCTGTTGTATTGCTCCATTTTGATGTCTGTCCCATATAATTAACTATATTTGTGTTTTCGGTACTGAATATCACCTTCGCCAAAAATAAAGCAGGTCCCACAACGTAGTTACCTTCTTTCTTTCTTTGTTCCAGGTATGAACAAGGCCCCCTAGATGGCGCTTGTGATGTCGACAGCCCGTACTTCCGTGGATGCAGCACCTGTCCGTACTCTGTCTTTGGTGACGCCGACCGCTCATAGATGGCAGCACTTGGCCTGACCTCGGTGCGTGATTTGAAACCAATATGTGCTTAGATTTTATGCAATAGCTAAACTGACCTAGCCTCCGTTTATTAAATGTTTAATTGCTGAATGATTTACTTGATTTTGATGTTTAATTTAAGTTATTACTGTTGTTGTGACGTAGATTCATTAAGATGGCGGCACTAGGCTCAATTAACACTAAATTGTATGGCGTCACTATTTTAGATGTGACGTAGATGAATTATGAGTGTCACGACGCTCAAATTAAATCACTTGGCAAGCGAGGGTGGCTTGTTTTAAAGTTTATTTGGCATAGTGACGTCACTGTTTATTTAATAAAGTTTATGTGAGCGGGTTGTCTTTTATTTAGGTATTTGTTCTGATATTTATAGGGTAAGTCTTTTTAAGTTATCACAAATTGCTAAGGCACTTTCACTACTTTTTGAAACTCCCCAAAACTACCCCTTTACTCGAAGTTCTGATACTTCATGAATTCGACTCTCTCTATACTTTTAGTAGCCCCCGAATGCCGTATACCTGTGCATACGTTCACCCAGGTTAGGTAAGGACCTGACAACCTTATACCTGTGCATAAGTGTTCTCAGTTATGGGGGCTGTGGGATAGAACAACTAGAAGTGGACGTACCTGTGTACTGCCCAGCGACTAAATTGAGCGGTTTGAGAGACCCGAAAGTCTGATTAACTCGGCGTTTGCCTGCGTATTTATATGTTACAAAATGCTGATGCCTGCATCATTAAGGATTAAAGTCGCTCCCGTCGACCGCTCAAGTTGTTTATAATTAACAGTGAATGATTATATAACAGTTTTCAAGTTCAAGTTCAAACTTGCGCCAGGGTGATATTTAATTAATGATTTTAATTAGTTCACAATATTTGTTGAAAAAAAAATTACAGAAGAAATAAAAAATTGGGTCCCAAAGGGTTACACTCTAGCCTACAAGAAAGGTACTCTTGTTGGGTATCGCTAAAATGAATTGTTTTCGATAGAAACACTTTTAAATGTTAAGCCTGCTTCGTCCATCCTAAAAGAAGTAAACCTGTTATTTCGTGATATGATTTAAATATAAGCTATAAATATTATTCCTTCTAAGACAAGTTTGAAATAGCGTCCCTAATCTTACCAATCATTTTAAATTGCAATACACATTTAATGTTTAGAATATTGCTCACACATCTGTAGTTCCGCACCTAAGCACAACCTAAAGCTGCTGGATGTAGTATTGTCTGGAACACCGCAGATATGTGGCCGAGATCTTCCTGTTTTACAGATATTTTTACGGCAGATGTTCCTAGGATTTGGCCCGCCTCATCCCGTCCCCTGCAACGCCTGTCAGACAGTCACGAGAGACAGCAAGAGCGCTCCTGTTCGTCTTGGAACTAGAAACATCTAGGACATCGCTTTACAAGGAATCCTTTGTCTTGCGCACTGCATTGCTGTGGAACTCATTCCCAGGATATCTGCTTCCCTATAATTACAACCTACAACTATTCAAGAACCGTACCAATTAACATCGTCGTACACAGCTCGCCGAGTACCATAATATCTCCTATCCTGTGTGTGCCGCTGTCATAAAAAAATTAGTACGCAAATATGCACTTGATTTATGGGCTTGCTTCTTGGAATGCTTTGGATGTTACATATATTGCATGTAGAACGATTTCGTTACCGTAGAATCCAAGGTAACAAAACTTTTGAGAGGATTAATAAACGTCTAAGAGGCATTAGCTAGAATTGTGAATTTTATTTTTATTATTATCGGCAGGAACCAGTGAACCGTCAAAAAGGAAACTACGAAACCAAAAGAACTTCCCATGTGTTACGTAGTATACTATTTGTAGGCAAATATATAATAGATGGATCGAAAGAACTGCGCACATAGTTCACATTAGGAACATGTTTGAAATTCTGAGGATGAATATCCGACGACTAGTATCAGGAAACCTGGTGTGTCCAAATTTACCATATTAAGAATTCTTTAAGAATGATTACTGCATCTTTTTCAATTGCAAAAGGGACATGGCCTGTGCCTAAAATCACAGATAAAGCAGGACTGACAAAAAGGGCATACATTATTTATGTATATGATCTGATGATGTAATTTTTGGTTCTCCTATGTGAATCCAGTACCGGGATAACCTGTATAAATGGTGATCTAATGATTAGCGAAGATCTATATCGAAACTGCCTTGAAAATATTTTTTGATGAATGTCAGTTATAGACATTGATAATTTTAATGATGTAACCTATATCATTAAAATTATCAATGTCTATAACTAACATTTAACAAAAAATATTTTCATGGCAGTTTCGATATACATCTTCGCCAGTCTACCATCATTTAATAATATTAACGCCATCGTGGAATGGGGTGAGGAAAAGAATGTCCAGTTTAACGCAGAAAAAACTCAAGCAGCTGTCTTCCCAAAAAAAACAAACACCGCAGGACCTGACTTATCAATGACAGGACAAACACTGACTGTTCCCATGTGCGGAGCTCGGCACCCAAACACTTGCTCAAGATATTAAACCCCAGAGAGAAGAGAGCAGTCCGTGTTGTGGACCACCCAGAGTTGACTAAATACCTTGATAGCCTTGAGCATCGAAGAAAAGTGGTGGACCTATCACTTTACTATCGATACTACTGCGCAAGGTGTTCGAACGAGCTGGCACTTATGAATCCGCCCAGAGTTGTGCCAAGCAGAAACACAAGCTACTCATTAACATACGATTCAGTTGCGAACACCTAAGACTGCCCCGCTCTGGAATGGACTTCCGAGTAACGCCTTTCCCGAAAAGTACAAATTACAGTGCTTCAAGTCCAACGTCCACCGTCTTCTCCGCGCACACACCACTCGTTGAATGGTAAGTGTGTTCTGACCATGAAAATTAAATACTTATTACAGTAAGAGCATTATGCTCTGCATAATACAACAAGTGCAATTATAACTACTCATATAATAACAAGTGAAACTATGAATTCGTAATAGGCAATCTAAGAGCCAGAACTATGGAAACGAGAAATGTCAATAACAGGTGTGTGTTGACGCCTCGGTTGAAGTAAAAGCAGCTCGTATTATAACCGTCCTTGTTGATTATGGCCCATATTATACGCTTGTTAAATAATACCCTATGGCGTATAACCGTTACGAAGTAGACGCGTAATGTTTGCCCTAGTAGAAAAAAATTACCGCAGTAAAGAGTAAGTACATTAGCGTTTCGAGAGAAACCAGTGACTTTGACAAACAATTATGTCAGATACATGATAAATAAAAAAAATAATGACCATTTTTCAACCGCCTTGCGTGTAAAAGTTCCAAATCCAAACTTGCTACGAAAATCATCGTTCCATCAAAAAAAATGTTTCCTGAAACTTGAGACCCTACGGAAATCCGTGGAAGAGGACGACGATTTGAAAAAACTGGATCAGTGGAAGGTGATCAAAAGTACCAGCACCCTTCTACCGGTTTGGACAAATCAAAACGAACAACTAAATCCATTATTGTGTACACAAATTTAGCGTGACCTAGAAATTCGGGTTCGATGAACCCTTCTGTCATTTCTAAGCAACCAATGCTTCCATCAAAAGATACTGTTTGGTATGGTTTCTGGGCCAATAGCATCATTGGACCATACTTCTATGAAGTTGCTCCTGGAGCTACTTTATCCGTTACGGTAAGAAGATATTAGAGATAAGTTGGATGAAGTGTATGTAAATCAGCTCTTGTTTCAAGAACATAGCGCAAAATCATGTAAAATTCATAAAACAATTACCTTATTGCGCTAAAAGGTTGATAATCGCGTTACTTCTAGACACGCTGAGGTGAGTTGGCCTTCAAAATCCTGTGATGTTACTCCTTTAGGTTACTTTCTTTGGGAGTAAAAACCCAAAAATACTGCAGCAGCCAAAGACCAACTTTGGACCTATCATAGATACAATTGTTCGACTTTTTTGCGAAACGTCATCGAAAATTTTAACCATCGGCTAACTTTCTATCAACAAAGTCGTGGAGGTCACATCAATCACGTATAATTGCTGTATATCAAAGCTTCTAAAACGATAGAGATTTCTATATGAGTTCATAAAGTTTTTTTTTGTGAACAAATCTACGCTAATCCTCGGATCATCGTATATTATGAATAAACGAAGCTCACATAAAATTAATGTGCTGAGATGTGTTATAATGGAGCTCAAGCCATTTTTTAATTGTGTAAGAAGCTTGTAGCACCGAATAAATTTGTTGTTGCTTTATGAAGTTTATTGGGTATTAGAAACTAAAATGCCTGTATTTTACTCCAATTTATTTTAACAAGGTCAGCTGCACAGAGAATATATTAAAGTAGTCTTAACTTAAAATTGTGCAGCAAACCGCTCTTGGGAGTCTTCTTAAAAAAAGAGTCTCATCTCATAGTTTAAATTAATTTGGCCATTTACGCACTTAACTCGTCCAATTATTAGTACTAATTTCGAATTAATCAAGTCTAACATAGAGAAGATTCTGACCTAGCCAACCGGATGTCTTAGAATTCTCTAACATGACCGACACAGTTGTCACTGCTTCAGCAGTTACGAGCAAAATAGCAAAAAAATCCATAATAAAAATGACAACTTTTTGGTCTAATATTCTCTTATTTTTGATACTACTGTTACCACCTAGATTTTTAAGGTTAGAAATATTTTCCTGTTGTAAACTATTCAGTTAATTCTTATCCTATCTACAGTTTGAACTTGAACTTTGGAAATATTATCTGAAATATAAGAGTAGATGCATCGATAATTTAAGTGGTGGTAAACTTGAACTTGAAAAATATTACTTAAACCACCAAATTAAATTCATCAATAAGCATTTATGCAAAGGTCAGCATTATCTCATTTCAATTCTTGAGGGGACCATCACATCTAATCCCTTCATCAATCGGCAAGGTATCTCAATGAAGCCCCCTAGATATGTCAACTTATAACCAAACACTCATTTCGATCACGGCTACGTGGTAAAATATTGACGCGCTATCATTTTTGCTGTGGAGGGCATGTCAAAATATTTCCGATTTTATAAAAATTGTAGCTAAGTCTCCAAAGCTAAAATTCTACCCCAGTGCCTAAGTGCTTCGGATACGGCAACCCTGGACGTTACTTTCCAAGTTGAAAAGTCACAATTAAGTTGAAATTATTGAGTTAGTCAACTTAACCATACTTAAGTTAAATCTATCGATGTTATCAGTTTGAACCCCTCTCAAATTAAATCTTTCGCGGTTCTTACTCTATACCAAATTTAATCCGTCGAGCTTCAAGATTGCGTAAAACCTATTTTAAATATCTTCGAAGAAAATGTCACTATAATATAGATCACACACAGTGTAATATTTAAAAAGTTTTATTGCATACAGATTTATCTCACTTGACTTGACGACTGATGACCAGTGTCTAAATTTTATAAAATCAAGTGTACCTACCCTAACCGAAGAGATATGCGCATTTTACGTTTCACGTAAAGTTAGATTTTCTTAAGTTTTTGCCAACAGACTTATTGATATCTTCTTATCAAAGTGAATTCTTTATCACCTCTTCGTTAATCTAACTACCTCTAAAAGATACATAACGCCTATGGCATTCAGCAGTGGCCCAAAGATCATTCAGTAAGACTAAAATGGGACCATACTCTTGATTGTTAAGTTAAGCTAAAATTACATTTACATTACAATTAATCGGCTGTTATGTGTCTTTATTCATCTATTATTTATTGCTATCTTATTTACATATTATTTATCATTTAAATATTAGTGACGTGAGTTTAAGAAAAACTGAAATGAGAGTTACTGGAATAAAATGATATAACCATTTATTGTCATAGGTCATAGTATAAAAATGCTTCTTTCATTAGAAAATCTGCAATGTTCGTTGTGTTAGCTCGGCCATAAGGATTGAGCAATTTCCATTTACTTTAGTGCCTTTCAGAAAAGAGATACAGAGCCACGTACTTGCATGCCAAAACTAAATATTTAGTATTAAGTAGGTGTTGGGAGCCAGCGGCGGATCTAGGGACGCGTGGACCCCAGGGCAAAAGATGTTTATGGGCCCCTACCCCTTGTATATTTTAAAGCTAAGTTGAGGCATCGTGGGGCCCTTCTGAAGCTTGGGCCCCAGGGCGGCGCACCGAACTGCCCGGTGATATGTCCGCCACTGTTGGGAGCTCGAACACCAAGTTTTTTTTTTGAAACATGCTTGTCAACAATGATGTTAACTCGCTTGAAAGTAAAATATGTACCTTGTGTTAGTGTGGTGGAATCTAGTTCCAGTGCGTTCCATATGTTTTCCCTGGAACAACTAGTTTTTTTCGATGCCCTTTTAGTTTGTGCTGGGGTGTAGGGGATATTTCCCTTCATTGGGCGGTTTCTTTATCTAATTGACTTGTTTTTTAGACTTTTCTAGAAAACGAACGGGGTTTATTTAACCATTATAAATATACCATCATAAATGCTGCATTGTCTCGATTTTGGTTAATTTTCTTTAATGTAACATTCCTTTTTCTTAAATATTAGTTTTCTCTCTGCTATTTACTTTCATGAACCAAGTTACCATCTGAATTTGACGTTTTGCGTTGCGTATGGATCGATATTGATTTCATACAAAATTGTTTTGGGACCGCTTCCCGTGTGTTAATATCATAGATTACGTGTGTACTATGAAGCATTCCCGTCGGAGTTGCTGAGTAACGCGATTGAATTAAGGAAAATCACAAAACATAAGTGGCTTAAGTTTTCGTTTGACGTCATTGCTCCGGGGAGCAGATTGTTGATTAACCTTGGACTGGATTCTCGTGCCGTCTTTTGATGCGCGAAGCCTTGACATTTGTGACATGAAGCATGGGGTTGGGAAGAATTTTCGGTGTAGGTTAAGGGTAGCCTTCTGTTCATCATCTCACAGCATGAAAATGAATCGGGTCACTTTTTAGAAGACAGCCATTGTAGTGACAGTATACTGTCGCGGTAAAATTTGTTTGAATCTTCTACCCAACTTATTAGTCAGCCTAAGGCAGTACCTTATTTTATCTTTTAGTGTTTTGATTATTTTCCATAACTGGGATTTTCACTGTTACGTCGCAGGCACGTTTTCTCCTTGTGCCGTGGTCGCAGGTAGGTTGATTTTGATTTTTTTAAGAAGGTGCACCATTTTGTGAGAATTCAATTCCACATGTATGGTTGCTAGTTCCTTTCTAATTTTTATTGCACAGATTCTGTTTCGCCCATCTTTGAAGGCAGCTGGCTGATTTCGGCACAGCAGATAGCAGATATTATAATCACAGCTATTTTTCTGATTTTTTTTTTGGTATGTTTTTTGCCTATAATGTGCTTTGAGTTATATGTGGGAACCTTGAATATGTTGATGTTTAAAAGGGGTGTTCCGGCTACGTGAAGTTTTTCCGACTAGGTTCGGCCGGCTTTGTAAGGTTTTTCCATCTACCTGAAGTATCCTCCTTCAACTCAAGTTCCCTGAGTAACGTAGTATATATTTTTATTTATTTTACTTGACTTAAAGACAAAACTTTAGTTGTTTTGTACAAAAACAAACCATCCTGCCATATTCATGGTATTAAACTAATTTTCTGTTCACCTATCTATATGTTTCATTCGTTATTCTTTAGTATTAGTGATCGTATATGGAAGCAATTATTTGGGTATAATACGTGAACCGTTTTAATTTATCGTTGTTTTGAAATGACGTATCATCTGATTTTGTTGTTTACATTTAAAATTCCTAGCGTCCACAGCTGAATTTATTATTTATATTTTCTGTTGCAAATCTTAAGCCAAACCGAGTTCCATATCATAACTCGGGTATTGTGCCCTAGGGCTAGGGCCTAATTTTCGCGCTTCGGCAACAGCTGTTCTGGTCTATGCATCATTAGCTGCAAATTTTCCTAATTTTCATTATTTTCTTATAATTTTGTTCACTCTCAGTTTATCTTAATTTGATGTAAAAGTAATTAAATACAATTAGAAGATAATAAAGGACGTTGCAACTCTAGTCTAGATTGTGTGATCGGTCTATTTCATGAATGTTGAAACGAATGGTCTACATGTTAAGCTTCTAGGCTGATATCCGACAAAAGAACGAACTGGTGCCGATATGCAATCTTATTTATTTATCCTGCAACACGATTTAGTAATAACTACACTTTCTGTTTAATCAATTCTGATATATGACATGTTTTTATCACAACAAACAGGCGTTATCTAAAAAACGTTTATATTTCTAGCAATTATTATAGAAGACTACATATTAAATTTATATTTTTAAGATTCCTCCCTCATTTTGTCTGCCTATTATGTGAATAGCAATATTACGCTGACGGCACAGGAATATAAATTTCATTATGCTTCTGAAAGCTCTCAGGAACTTAATTTACAAAATCTATGCGAATTTTCCTATCAGCTGCTATGAGACTATGTGAAAGACGGATCATAATGAGTTCTATATAAATAAAAATGACATTAATTTAAAATAATTTTGAAAAGCCTTGTAGGTAAGAAATTTTAGACTGTTTGATTCTTGATTAGGTTTACTAACAGCATGTCAGTAAATGTACTCAGAAATTTTCCTATGAATTTTTATGTATCAGCAAAAACATGTTTTTCATAGAGATATTATACCGGTCAAGCTGACATGTACTAGCTCTTTCTCAATTGAAATATAATTAGAATGGGGCAAAATGAGTACATGGTGTCCAAATATCGTGGTAATTTCAAGGTATGCCAGCTATTATTAAAGATAGAGTGTCGCAGTTTCCTCGAAGTGTTAACTTAAAAATATGTTTAATGGCCATCTTTGTTCTTGACATACAGGACGAATTAAATTAAGTTTTGGATCCTTCGGCATAATGCACTACAACACAATTTTATCCATAATACCCAAAACATAATTTTTTCTCTCGACGTCCGTTTCAGCAACCATGATAGCATCATCAGCAGACGATTAAACCTAAAGTTATAATCTATCTAACTAAATTTATACGTACTATTAATTTGCTTAATCAAGCGGAACAAAAAAGAACCGATCCTGAGACTCTATTAATTCTGCTTGAACAACCAATACAATGGACGCTAGGGAATAAGCCCAATGTCTCTATTTAAATCATTCTTACATTTAATAATTTCTATACTTTCATACGCGTCTAACAATCTTCTGTCAGATACACAATGAATTAATTTAAAAAAATTAATGTTATTCTATAATTATTTTCAAAACCATCGTGGATAATTGATTTTTCTGTTCTACTATATTTTAAATCGGCTGTGTTCTGCGAATCTCCTTTTTCTGGTTTGACTACTATATTTTTAATTACGCTCCATGCCAATTTCATATACTGCACTTTCTTCCAATGTTTCAACTTTATCCCTTGGACCACCAAATAATTACTTAACGTTAAATTATTGAGTTTGGTTCTCTAGTATACTAAGGACTATATGCTTCGATACCATATAATTCTTAGTATACTAGGGGAATGCAATTAGGATTTCAAACTCAGTTTAACGTTAAAAAACCATTGAGTGGTCTAAAGGACAAAATTCAAACATTGGAAAGAAGTCGACTACATAAAATTGGGTGCATGGATTGTAACCAAAAATATACTGGATAAAGTTGAAGGGCCATACAAATAAGATTCAAAGAAAACACTGCTCATTTAAAATGTTACCGAGCATGCTTTTGAAAATAATAATAGAATAAAATTAAACATTTTTGAATTTAGTACTATATCTAATTAAATGTTGGGAACAACTCAGATATAGATAGAAGGTTTATTCCGTATAGTCCATTTCATTGGATGTTTGACCGTAACTAATAAGCAAGCTTGATTAAGCAAATTGTCGGTTTCAATAATTAGGGTCAATATAGTTTCATTTACAGTTTTTGTCTACGCCTATAGTTCCAGACACATGAACCAAAGTGATGTATAAGTAGTTTCTATATATATATATCGATTTTTAGTTTAAGATGATGTAAACAGAGACCTAGTAATCCTATATTACATTTCAAACAGGAGAATGTTCTATATTTACCACTGTGTATTTTATTTATCCAACCAGTGCTCTTTCCATCAATTCGAGTTTCTGGTAGTACTTTCGACAGCACTTTCGGTTTGGGTCCAGTGTTGAAGTTCGTGAGGAGTTAAATTAAAATTTTCAGAACTCCCTGTGAGTTCCAAGAATGAAATGTACTGGTTCCGTGGAAAGTTGGCTGATAGGGATACCACGTCTGTACTACAGCTCCATCGAAACAGAATCAAATCAAAGGTCAGTACCGTTTTTTTGACTTAATTCTGGATCTATACAAATTTCTCATTTGATCAAATCGATCTACATTTTCCATTTCCTTATTATAGAGGTTTATAATAGATGGTTGCTCAGCTTGAACTAGCGATCTATCTTTTTTAGACCTGCCTTTAGATTGGTAGGGATAATTTTCATGCACGTTTGATATTGTAGTAACCTGCTATTGTGGTGCCACTGGGTCAATGTTATTTTTGAAATTTTGTCCTGAGTTCTGTAATGAGAACCTTGTTTTTTATATTTTGAATCGTTTAGAGGAGCCTTTGCTTTCCTGTATATTCCTACACAAAAGCTGGACTTTAACCAGATACACATACATATCTGCAGGTTTAACTGAAAAGTTATGAAATCCATTTTGATTTTCATATTTGTTAGTTTTAATAAATATTAGTTAGATATTCATCAAAAACATCCTACACATATCGATTTGATTCAAGTTTTTATCGTTTATTACTGCCAGAGTTGTTGGTATTTTCTCTTTTATAAGTTTAATCTTTTGTGTGCGTGTTGAAAGATTTATTACTTTCCAATAATTTTTCTTCAGTATCCTTTTTAGGCCAGTTTCCTGTTTTTCGCGCTTTAATCTTTCCTGTTTTTTAACCGATATTTTTCATTGTTGCTATCGACATTCCAGTCAGTGGTTTCACGGGAATTTGGATGAGGTAAAATTGGATATTGGCCTACCTTATAAAAAAATAGCTTTTTAAGAAAGTAGGTATTCCCTTCCTCAGGTCTCTGGTACTCGGATCAATCTTATCATCGCTTGAGACGTCATCGTCATTCTTTTTTCACTGTCGGGCATTATTAGATAGAATCAGTGAAATCTCTAATGAGCCAGTTTCCTTAATTTGATTGTAGCACTCGTCACTCCATTTTAAACTATTACGATAGTTTAGCAGCTCTTCTACATCCTTTGGGTCATTAGAAACTTTTTGCTGAAACACTATATGAGCACTGGATTTTGCTTCATGCATGCTTCTGCCGACTGTACGATAAATTATACCCGTCAATTAAAGTAATATAAATACATTACAAAATAGTTGATATTTGTGTAGATTTTGACTTTTTTAAATAACGCCAATTTACAGTTTGGATCATATTTAATCCAAAACAATATAAGCCCCGAATCAACGAGGATTGACGTATGAAAAATCGTACGCTGGGAATCGAGAGCTAAAAACAAAACATTAGAATAAAGTGCGATATATTTTTGAAAAACTCTCGTCAGGCCAAATTTATTGATAATTCTATTAGAAATAGCATATGTTTGACTAATATCTAGAAAAATATTACATCTCTTGAAAATCTAACCGTTTTGCTCAATTTTGCTTAGAGAGCTCGAAGATCATCCATATTACTCTTTTTATAATATATTCATAGAAAGGTAGTAACACTTCACGATTACTACAATCCTCTAGCTCCAATAACAGCCAAGATACCCTACAAATATTGCGAAATACGGACACCATGAGAAATTTTGGTCTGCAGTGTGTCGCACGAAAGAAGGTATTTAAAAGTTTGAATAATGAGTATTCAATAAATTTGTTACCTATTCGTTTTATTTTTTCAGATCAACAAGGAATATGAGGAATAAAGAAGTTAGTAATAGGTCTATTTTGATTTTGTTTAATATTTGGTTGTTCATACTATATAAGGGACACTTAAAAATTAACAAAGCCTTCAAACAAAGATCATTGAATTCTTCCCGAACACAGAATACTAAATTATAGATATATAGCACCTAAAAAACAGCATTAATTACTTACCGGAAAACACGTCAATATCACACTAACCTAACAGACTACTAATTAAACGATATGACATTATTCTTGTAATCTTGTCAAAGTCAATTCATAATTTGACTTTGTACCAGCATTTTACTGGTTAATTGCTTTTGCTTGTCAATTTAATTTTCATATTCGTCGTTATTGGAAACGGGGGCATTTTCCAGTTCTTTTAGTTTTTCATCTTTGTTAGGTTGCGCTAAACTGGCACTTGCGCTATTTACAACCATTCTTGGTCTATGTTTTTGACCAATTTGGGAAATCGTTATAGACATACCACCTTTATTCCTTTTAATAAATATGCACGAAATCATTTATGATTATCATATTTTGAAAATGTACTTATATCCGAAAACGTGTTCGATATTGACTAATACAAAACAAAGTTTGGCAGGATCCATCATCATATGATCACTTTTAAATATTTATTTTCAAGCTTAATATATGGCCTCTTAACATCTATTTCTTTTTTTCCAACTTTTATATAAAACATAATACTTAACATCCTATGCTTATTATTAAACGAAGACCATAAACAAAATGAAAATATACACAGTTTGCAGAATTTCTATTATCAGCCGGAAAGTTTAAATCAGTCTATCTGATAATCCGACATTGTACGTAATACGTGCATCCACTACAGCAATATCCGGAAACATATTCTCCCAATTTCCTACCAAAACACTAGGCAATCGATTCTGTGATATTTAACATGAAAATCGAGATGTAGGTACGAGGTAGCAATTACAAACAGTAAATGTTGCAAAATATTATAATTACTTCATTTCTAGTTGCTATTGAATCATTTCATATTTGGGTTTTGGGATTTTTGGCAAAATGCCCTACCATACGATTTTATCTATAAGACCTAGAAAAAAATACATTGTATTTTGATGTTGTTTTCGGTAGTGTGGTATTCCCGATTACTGCTATGCAATGACATCTTAGCAAACTCCAGACTGGTGCTTTGCGGATATATTATTGTGTTATTATATTATATTCGCAGTAAATTTGGATCCAGAGGTTAATCTTATTTCTGTCATATATTCGTAGTGTAGTTATTAAACTTATTTCGGAAAAGAAGTATTCACTTCTAACACATGTATTGTGTTAGACGCGACTTTTTTGTAGAATAAAGGAGGTAATTTTGTTGCACGGAAGCAAATTTTACTCATTATAGCGATAGTGCGATGAAAATATATCGCATATATTTTATAAGGTTTTACCGTTAGAGTATATAGTTGAAAAAGAGGTAGCTGTTTTGCTATTCCACTGGCCCCATCATTAAAACGGGTCTGTGTGCGAATTCCTAGCGGCCAAGCACGTGGTCGCGCGCATCGGCGAATCGCTGGCCGCGATCTACAGTGGGAGGTGCTTGTCGCCCGCAGAAGCCATCCCCACTTCTTTAGTTTAATTCATTTGTTCATGTTTTGTTTTATTTGGGGGGTTAGGGGGTAGATATTGTGGGGGCCAGGGCGGCAGCATAATTATGAATGAAACGCGGAGTCTATCTTTATTATATAGTCTAAGGTTTTACCTACCATCGCACAAAATTTATTAAAAAAATATTTTCAACTATGACATAGTTTTATCCACAATATAGTCGACTGGCGTTTCGTTAACCATGTTAGCATCATCAAGCGATAATTAAAACTTCGCTTATAATCTACCTAATTCTATTTATATTAACTATTTGCTTAACCCTCCGGCGGGCGCGCAGCGGTACTCTGTGCCGCATTTTTACATTTCATATATATTTTTTTAATTCCGATTGCTGCACGCCACTGTCGCGTCAGGAATTCTTCATTGATTATATTTGGAACAGGCTGCCAAGGCACAGGGAGGCATTCAGGCTTTCTGTTAGTATCAAATGAGGCACTAAGAGATCAAGTTGCACGTTTACGGCATTCCGTACCGCAGTGCGCCTTGTCATGTAAGCATTGAAAACTGCTTTTTTAACGGTTTTTTGCACTGAGTGTTTCCTTGTGAGTATGTTACGATATATAAATCTCATTTTATTTGTTTTCGGGATAGAAACGTGTTAAATAAACCACTCAGCGAAAATAATTGTAAGACATTGCCGACAATTTATTCGAATTTTTTCTCCTTCTTGAGTTGATATTTCTATTTTATATTTAAAATATTTTACTATAAATATGTGTAATATATTTTATTACTGAATAAATTGCAGATAATAAATAGATTTTAGCTTTATACTCTTTTTTGTACGTGCGGCATCCAGTACCGCAACGCGCCCGCTCACGTAATTTTCAAATGCGCGCCTGCCGCAGGGTTAAACAAGCGAAACAAAAAAGAGCCAATCCCGGGTACTCTTTTAGTTACGCTCCATCAACTAATAGAGTGTACTATACGGGATTGGTGTCCCATCTATCTCTCTTTAAACTATTATTAGATTTAATAATTTTCATACTTTTGTATGCGCCAAACAATCCATTGTCAGATAAACTATGAATTAATTTAAAATGTATAGTTCGTATTCTGTGATTCTTTTCAAACGTATGCTTGGTAATACTTTGTTTTTCTGTTCTACTATATTTCTCTGAATCTCTGTTTCATGGATCTTCCAATGTACCCAACATATTTTTGGTTACCGTTCACGCAACCAATTTCATATATTCTACTTTCTTTTAATATTTCAATTTTGTCCCTTGGACCATCCAATAATATCTTAACTTTAAATTGTGTTTGTTATATTAAAATTTCAAACTAATGTTTTTAAATATTATCAGAAGTCCCCTAGAATATGAAGAGTTATGGTTTCCATATTTTCCATTTTTGTCCTAATTAGCAGTAGAAGTGGAATCGGATGGTTTTTTTAAACTAATGCCTATTAAATAGTATATATTTTATATTAGTATTGAAACCTTTAAATTTCATTATATTGTGGATTAACTAAAAACAATTAAACTACTAACTAATTATCACCCTGTCCTAAGTTTGAAATTGAACTTGGAAATTTTTATGTAAACCTTTAAGACAAACTATAAACAACGCGAGGGAACAACGCAGGCAATTATGAACCTTAAAGTTGCAATGGTTAGCAGATTTTATTATTTCGTCTCTCACTTATTCCGATCTAACATTTCTTGCAGTTCACAAAAACGTGGCTCTGGTTATTCTACCGATATCCTCATCCTCAAACCCAACTCAAGAGTTTCAGCGCACAGGAGCCTACTTTTTTGGGGAATACTCGTTTAA
Source organism: Pissodes strobi (assembly GCA_016904865.1). NCBI lineage: Eukaryota > Metazoa > Arthropoda > Insecta > Coleoptera > Curculionidae > Pissodes > Pissodes strobi. The sequence goes on from MU187110.1 coordinate 38,395, forward strand.
AGTACTCAAGTTAAATCTACAATAGACCTGTCAATCTTCTAGGTCAAGTGTTTTGTAAAGTTAAATAGTTACTGAATCTTAAAGTTCTGAGTGAAATTACGATTTTTTATATGGTAGTGGCACACGTTTTTTTTCTTTGTATCATGAGTGCCACACACACATCCTATGGCGCTCGACGAGCGGTGTGTGTGTGCGAAGATGTTAATTGACACGGTTCTTGAATAGTTGTAGGTTGTAATTAGGGGGAAACAGATGTCCTGGGAGCAAGTTCCACAGTGATGTAGTACTTCAGTAGTTACTGATTGACTACACGTTCCATGACTTTGGAGATTATTGGAAGCAAGGCAATTGGACGATAGTCTGAGGGCGTGGTTTTCTTGCCTTTTTTTGGAACTCGAGCGACTTTTCAAGAAGATGGATAAATCCCTTTCCTTAAGTCAGAGGAAAAAACCTGAAAAAAACGGGTGTTAGTTCGTGGGCACAGTTCTTTAACACGACGACAGATATTCCCTCCGGTCCTTATGCCTTTTGCATATCTAGTTCTTTAAGGATCTTTCGAATATCACGGTGATGAAATTTGACTTCTGCCATGGTAGTGTTGATGTTCGATATGGTGGGGAGAGCTTTGCCTTGGGGGACTTCTAAAATAGAATGCGATGAAAACTTTTTGGCGAGCATGTTTGCTTTTTCCTTCGCTGAAGTCGCCGTGATGCCACGTTCGTCTGTCAAAGGTGGGAGAGACGTTTTTGTAAAGTTGTTACTTACTGCCTTTGCTTCCGACCAGAAATTCGTGGAGCCATCTCCCAAAACGATTATTCTGTATGGGGTGATCGACCTGTATTGAGTCAAAAATGGTAGCAAGTGTTGTAAAAAAGTTTTGGTAGGCTCTATCGCTTGGTTGCTTCCTTGGCGGCTAACTTGAGCCACATGACGTCAAGGTTGTTCGGTTCGAGTGCTTCCTCGCGGTGACATGAAAGGTCGCTTCTGGCATATTCCGAACTTATGTCTAAATCAGGTGTGTATGTCGTAACCAGCATAGGGGTAGTTTACTGTTGTTGTTGTAAAATATACTTGTGTTTCTGTAAGGACTAGCATGTGTGGTCTACTTGCTTGTAGATGTTGGTGTAACGAATTTATGTTTGTATTTAGGCCTCTTATGTTGCAGAAATCTGTTCTAAATTGGTTCGGTATCTTTGCTGTCTGTGAAATGCGGAGTGAAGGGCTCCCGGGGCCGCCGGCCGCCCAGCGCTCGGATATCCGAATGGCCGGGGAGTGTACTTCCCGAATATTTTGATGCTGGGAGCACCATCAAGTCCATATATTTCTACTGTGGAACCCGGAATCACCAGCGCGGAAGCGAAACGTGATTCGGAAAAACCACTTAGCGTTTCCCAGTTCTGGTGGAGTAGTTTTCATCAGACGATGCAACTAGGCGTATGCATCTACCACGTAGGGCCGCATCCACTGGAAGCATCGGCCTCAGACTCATTCCTCTGGTGGTCACTAGTCTAACAGGGGGTAAGAATAGGGATTGTTGGGTCACTCCTCAGTGATCAGCTCCAGACTTTGTACTTTGGTGTTCTCCAGCCTGGAGCAGGACGATGAGATTTGATGGGTTATATTCTGTGGCAACTCGGAATGGCGGGGACGTTACTCCCCAGTTTGACGTTCCTGCCTGCTAATACAATGCAGCCCCTCTTGTCACAAACTGTCATTGATCACCCCGGACTTTGTACTTCGGTGTTTTCCAGCCTGAGAGAGGACGATGAGATTTGATGGGCCACATCCCGTGGCAACTCGGTCACTCCCCGAAATCAAACTGCTCTCACCAGTTTGACGTTCCTGTCAGCTAATACAATGCAACCGCTTTTGTCACAAACTGTCCTTGATCAGCTCTAAACTATGTACTTCGGTGTTCTCCTGCCTGGGGGAGAACGACGAGATTTGATGGGCCACATCCCGTGGCAACTCGGAATGGTGGCGGCGTCACTCCCGGTAATCAAACTGCTCTCAACAATTTGACGTTCCTAAAAACACTTAAATAATTTCCTAATTAAATAACCAAACCTAACCATACATTAAAACACAACACCGCTCTTAAAAAACTTTATTATAGAATAGGGATTAAGACCTATAAACAGATCAAACCATATCGTCAATCTCAAGACGTGCTTAGAGGTTAATCGGGACATATTATAAAGTTTTATTATACGTGGTGATACCAGCCCTCATATAGCAAAGAAACTATACCTTCAAATTCAATACACGCGACTAGCATTATTGAATAGCACGTATTTAGTTTCTTTAGTGTGACATTCATCTCTAAGCCTTCTCGCAATAGACGTCGCCATTATTTTTATTCGTGACATAATGGTGAACGTATGCCGATCTATGTCAAAACCACAAACAATATAGCTACGCAACTATATTGTTTGTGGTCAAAACTATCCAATAATTATAACTTAAAAATTCAAATCACGCGCCATCAATTATTGTTCGCGCAACAAAGTAACATTTGGTGAAGGTGCTAGTCTACGCCGGTCTACACACTAAACTAATATAATTTAAAATTTCAATATAGCATAAATTGAAATCGCGCGGTAATCGCGCATTAATTTATTTTATTTCATACTGTCCGCTAAATGACAATTTCCCGGACTCATTTGAAGCCTGTAAATCGTGCATTACCAGTATCTGATACCGTAATTTATTTATTTGATAGTGACAAGCAAAAGAAAATCATAATTCGCTACGAATAACCATGGCTATAACATCGTTGGAGCGATTGTTAGATTGACAACTAATATTTTTTAAATTTTATTACTTTTTATTAATTTTAAAAATAATTATAAAGACAGTATGAAATAAAATATTATACGATACACGTCCATTAGATCTTATTACAGTACTCGTTTTTATTTCGTACTCGGCTCCTACGTCGGCGTCGCGTCGCCTCGTCCGTAAAACAGCTCTTACTGTAATACGTCACCTACCGGACTTATAACGTAAATTACTATAATCGTCGCAGAATACAATTCGCCACCTAGTAGCAGAAGCTAAAGGCAACAGGTTCATTGAAGAAAAGTGCCTCCATCCTCCATTGTGGAACGGTGAACGAAAGTTTAGTTTTGGCTGGTAAAGTGAAAGAAAGTAGGTATATCAGAATACATCTGCGAAATTCTGTCAGCTCAGCGAAGATTAGCATCCCATAGACTCCATAGAGTATCAAGGTGCAGACAGGGCCGTACTTATAACAAAAAAAAACTAAAGTAAAATTAGCTTATATGATAGATAAAAGACATCATGAATCAGTAAGATAATTAAGTGGAACAATACAATGGATATGTATAGGAAGTTTATCAAGTGCAGTTTATTTTCAAGTGATTTTAAAAATCACACTTTTTAAGTGACAGATACATTATTATCCATCCATGGTCAAGCTAAGGATTCAGTGGTCAAGCAGTTTAGTGGAGTATATGCGAAAAAGGTGAAAAGTCCTTCTTGCTTGATGCATATCGGAAATCGTAATTTTTAAAATCACGTAAAAATGGACTTTATGCCTTATTTAAAAAAATTATTGCCAAATAGCCTCATTTAACTCCTAAATTTCAGGAGGTTATTTGGCATTCAGCATTTTGCTTCATACATGAGGAATATAATAATTATATTAATATATAAGATATGAAAAGTAACAATCAGTCCGCAGCAGTGGCGACTCGTGTAGTCAAGGGGCGACATCCGTAAAGATGTTTAACTTATTTTTTTTCTAAACATTAGTTTATAAGTATTATTACATATGATCAACGTGTTTTTCGTAAAATTTGGATATCAACTGTGCTGAGACCCAAACTTACCTGTACGGTTCAAACATGCGTCCAGCATTATGCTTTTTAGCAAAATCTTCATTCGTTGTTTTGTCATCTCGCAACATTCCGTTCTTTGACGTACTAATTAATGGTGACTAAAAATCGCCACGGTATTTTTATTTGTTGAATAATAGTGTAAGTAAATTATAAAAATAAATAAATATATCCTAAACACAGCAAGACCCTGATGCCACCCAACGCCGTATTTAGATATGTGCACTCCTAAGCTGATCCTGTAAAACTAAAGCGTTGAGCCTGTCTTCTAACATGGAGGTTTGACACCTCTTTTCGGCCAGCTTCAATATGAAAATGACCTTTCTTCGCTGCTGTTTGTAACCGGCACATTCTTAAGGAAATTTCACTATTAGGAAAATAACCTTAAATGTTTATTTCTAAGATGAGTTTATACATCCACCTCTGCTGACTAATGCCTTTCATTTTCGCTGTCATTTTTATAGAGATAGAGGGCCTATTCCCTATAGTTCATTGCATTGGTTGATTGAGCGTGACTAATAGGATCTCAGGATTGATTATTTTTGATTTCGCTTGATTATGCAAAGAGTTAGTATGAAATAGGTTAGGTAGCAAATCGCCGCGAGGAATGCAAACAGCATTTTGCCGAAGGTTCAAAACTCCAACTTACTTAATTCTCTTGACCTGGAAATCGATGTGTATGCCTTTTTCCAGAAAAGTCCATTTCCCGGCTTTTTTGAATAAGAGAAGCATTTAGAGTTTTTTTTGGGGGGGGGGGGGGGATTCAGAAATCTTCAAAAGACTTTCTGGGCATTGGTGTTCTAGCGCCCAGAGGATGTCCGATTTGCAACATTTATCTAAGGAAAGCACCTACCGACTAAAATCCCTTCCCCCTCACGGTCAACCACTCCTGCGCCATCTGAGATCGCTTTCGCATTACTTCGGATGGCGAAGGTTGTCCCGGTTGGTTCTCTTGTACATTCCTTTATGCATATACAGGTATATTTGGTACGAGACGCTAGAAATATTCTGGCATTTCTTGTTTTTTCCTTTCATCCTCGCTTTTGGTCCTCAAAATAGCGCCTACCATTTTCTTTATATCCTGCCATTTTCGTTCACTGTGTATCATCCGGCCCTATGATATTTTCTGATGTGAGTCTCGTCCCTGTTTGGCGGAAACAATTTTTCCTTAGTTCTTTCCAGTGCTTTTGCCAAGTCGATATATTTGGGATGAGTTTGCTGTCCATCTTCCTTTTTTGCCACCTCTCTTGCCTTGTTTGCATTGCCCTTTCTCTATTTACCCTCCGAACATTGTCTCTTTCTTCGTCTGTTGCTTGCGATATGTAGGAGGCTTCCTGAATCAATAAATCGATGGGGGTGTTTCGGCGACAAGAAGAGCACCTGGGGATGTGGTGCGGTATGCACTGCAGATACGTAACGCAGTCTGTCTTTGGGTTCCCTCGTATATGCTTTGATTTGTTTTGCGTCTCATAGCGTCTCCCCACACTGGAGCAGCGTACAAGAGGCTAGATCTTGCCACCGAGAAGATAAGCCTTCTCTTACTGGCTCTTGGGCCTTCAATATTTGGCATCATTTTCCCCAGTGCCATCATTGCATTGTTTGTCCTGATAGCTGTCTTCCTAGTATATGACGTCAAGCTCAGTTTGCTGTCTATCCATACACCCAAGTATTTGATTTCTGATACCGCTGTTATGTCTTTGCCTAGAATTCTGATGGTTGTCTGGGGGACGCGTTTTTTTGACGTCACTATAACCACCTCGGTTTTTTCAATCATGGCGGTTTCTACCTTCAGTTGAAGTTCTTAAGTATCACTGGCTAGTGCGACCATCGCCATATCCTCTGCGTAATCGATAAGGGTGACGCCGCCCGGCTGCCCTAGGTGGAGGAGGCCGTCATAAAGGATGATCCACAGAGTGGGTCCAAGGATCGAGCCCTTAGGAACGCCACAAGACATGTCCAACTGTTTTCTTTCTGCCTCCGCTTCTAAGATGATGGTTCTCTCTGTAAAGTAGCTCTGTATAAGCTTTACTAGATATGGGGCGGCGCCTCTTCTCCTTATTTCATCGACTGTCTCCCTCCAAGGTGCCGAGTTGAAGGCGTTCTTAACGTCTAAAGTTACTATCGCGGCGATTCTTCTATGTCTATGACTCTTCTTATAGATTTCCCTTTTCACGAGTTCCAGTGCCTTTTGTATTGCCTTTGTGGTAGATTTCTTCCGTCTGTTGTCGAGGTTCAGATCTTCCGTTAGTCTAGATAGAATTATATGCTCCATCAGTTTTCCTGCTGTATTTAAGAGGTAGATAGGTCTAAATTTCGGTTTTGCATTAGTATCCCTTTTAGGTTTCTCTATGAGCACTAGCTTTTCCCTTTTCCAAGTTGTTATGAATTCGCCGCTTTTTATAATATTAGTAGACACTTTAAGAAATAGTTCCGGGCTTTTTGGTACCACTAGTTTTAGCAGATCCGCAGGTATGCAGTCCAGTCCTGGGGCTTTATGGGGCTTTAGTCTTTGGCTTGCGCTCATAACCTCTTCTCTTGGGAGATCGGGGATATCCTCTTCAGTGATTTTTTTCTTTTCTCATACCTAAAGTGGTCTGTTCGGAAAAAGCGTCTTTGCCACGTCTATGGTGTTCTCCAATGTAAGCGCGCGATTCCCAGTAAATGAAAGCTAATTCTACAACTATATTACAATAGTTTTACCTACTTAAAGTTTACAACGAGAATTATAATAATACCTACTTACCATATTTATTTCTAATTACACTCGTTTTTTAAAGGTATTGATTATGAATAAAACACTTTACTACATGTTTTTTTATTAGAACATTAAACGCCTGCTAACCTAAACAACAAAAGATAGTAATTTTAATGCAAATCCTGAAAAATAAACAAAATACAGCTATAAGGAAATTCTTTACATCAGGTACGAAGTCAAAATAATGTTACGTACATCAGGGTGATCCTCTATTATGCCCATCCGCCTTTAACTCTGCTAATTTTTGTAAAGAAAAAATATTTTTATTTTTTCTTTACGTCTGAAAAAATTAGACTGCTACTCTACATGGTAGTTTTTATTTTTCTGTAGCTAGAAAACTAATAAAGTTTTCGGGATGGGAAGGCATTATAGGGGATCACCCAGAATATGTTAAACAACAAAAAATAGTAAACTTAAAGCGAATTCCTGGAGAATAAAATACAACGTTAAGGCAACTCTCTATATAGGAAACATAAACACACTTAAAATATCTATAAAGTCAAAATAAAGACGATATACGCACATACTTTTAAAATTAACTAACGAAGAAGACAGTTTTGTAATATTCAAATTCATAACGGTCTCTTTTAGATTTATGTAGATACAAAAAGCTTTAAAAACACAAAAACAACCCAATGAAGCGTTTAATATATAGAACAAAACAACAACCCCACTATCATGTCAGTGACCACCACAAAATACGTAGGAATCGAAATTGTAATGGAGGACACGAGAGATGAAGTAGGTACAACTCATAGATTTCGTCCGGCGTACTGCACAGTGCTTCCGCTTAAACATTTGCATTTGCAGCGATTTTAATAGAAAAGTTACTATATTGATGTGATTCCACAATAAAATTACGGCTGCGTAGTAAGCTAAAAGTAATTTAAACGTAAACGATGAGTAAATTTACCTTTGTCATATGCCATTTTATTGTAATTTTACTTACCCAAAGTATTTTCATAGAAAATGTACATACTATAGTAAAAGTACCAGTAATAAGCTAATATTTTGCGATTTCACTAAAAGGCTTTAGTAAACAATAAGCAAATTTACCATAAAAATTATTGTATTTTTACAAGCACTTTTTACAGTGTAGATTATCTATTTCTCCCGACCACCAGTAGACGGGCTTCCTGGTGTTGTTTCCTATTTTTCGGAGCATCGATGACTCACACAGCTCCTTCAGGACATGTTCTAGACGCTCTGCCGTTTCTGGTGCCCTGCTGCAGTTTTTTCGGTTATCTGGTGCTAGAACCACCCAAAACAATCCCGTTTTCAAAAATACCGCCGCTCAAAAAAACTCGCGACTTTCCAATTCTCGCCAATTTCAAGGTTTCAGAACATCGTCAAAAGGAACGTGTCCTGAAAATTCCATCAAAATGCTTTATTTTTTAACAGTTATCGTGTATTAAAGTGAAATTTTAAAAAATGCAGAATTGACTTAATAATAACTGGCATCGCATCCCATCCCAAAAACAGTTTAAGGGCTCAGTTAAATTCACCTTTGAGAAGATTGTGTGCTGAACTCGCCGCGCCTAAACAAGTCTGCATTGAAAAACGGAAAATATATATTTGCTCAATAGAAACGCCAAGAAATTCCCAAAGCGCTCGTAAAACTTTAGAGCCATTGCTCTTGGACTAAGAGCAATCAGATCACCATCAAATTATCTGTAATTCCGACAGTAACGCAATCTGTGCCCAGTGCCCAGTGCTTTTAATATTTTTTTCCTGAAAATAGACAAAAACACACTAACAACTGCTCTTGAAAACTGGACATTTCACACGCTTATTCGGGTATTTAAATTAAAGGGCTTCGTCTCCGTTTTAGAGCTTCGCCCTCAGAGGTCTAATTCCCAGATCTCTAAAAAAGGGGGCCCAATTATAGGGCTTCACCCCCACTACAAAACTGTAGAAAATGGGACTCTCATACCAGGGGCCCCCTTTTAAGGCTTGGGGCCCAATCTTAGGGCTTCGCCCCAGGAGGCTCAATTCCTAAATCTGTGAAAAATGAGACTCCCGTACTATAGGCCACATTCTAGGGTTTCGCCCCCCCTGGAGCCAAATTTTAGGGCTTTGCCCCCGGAGCCTCTTTTTCAAAGTATTTGGAAAATAGGGAACCCACACTGGTGGCCCCATTTTAGGACTGTGCCCCTAGTTATAGTTTAGCGAGAATCTCTTACTCACGTAGCTTCTTTCATTAGGAATACAATTTTCTGATAAATCAATAATAAAAAAGTTTCCCATAAAACATGTAATTTTCTACCACACTCCCAGTGGGACGACTGCTACAACCCTGTATGTAGCAGTCGTAGAAAAAGTATAGTGTGCTACACGTCCTGAAAAGACTTTTCACACTCATGAGACTTTATGACACCCGCCTACGGCTCGTGTCACCAAACTGTCTCATTCGTGTGAAAAGTCTTATTTTCAGCACTTGTTGCACAATGTACTATTAATCCCATAAGATTTCGAATCTTAACTACCTCTCAACCAATGCAAATAGTGATAAAACACTCCCAACTACCTCATTAGATTCGTAATTTATGAGATCCATACAGAAAACCTGACGATATCATTGAAAGCAGTGCAAACTGACTCGCGAGTCGACTGAGCCCGGCCACCTCCATGCTGGACACGAAATGTGTCACGTTTTTGCTCTTAAAATTGCGAATCTTTCTTTTTATTGAACCAACGCCAATGGTTATAGTGCGCCAAGCGAGTGAACCTTTAAGGTGGGAACGCATTAGGCGGTCGCGGTCCCGTCGCATCGCGAACCGTTCTGGCGTTGTTTCTGGGCTGGTCTCTCGAGATCCTCTGGAAAAGATAGGAGGAGAACGCGATACGAGCGAGAACATCTAGTGCGAATGCATACATTATAAAACATGGGAAGGAACTTCACCGCGCGCGGTCGAGACTAGCACAGCACACACCGCGATGCGAAGGGACCGCGATCGCCTAATGCGTTCTCTCCTTAACGACGACTGAGGGGCAGAGAACTAGCACGTAAAATAATCTTATCTTCTCATAGGCGCACTAGGTTATTCTTACCATATTATTATTGATACTATTGATTAGTTTAAGACGTCAAAATTAATTACAGTTTTTTTATATTACAGTCTTACAGTACAAAATATGTCATATAATAATAATAGCTCATTTTTATAATAAGGCTAGTATTCTATGATATTTGTTGTATGTATTACATAAATATGTTCTAGTAATGTTGTAGTAATAAGTAGAGTTTGTTTCCCGAAGGTTTTGTATCTACATCATCGATGACGTCGCTTAACTTGGAAAAAAGGGTTTATCGTAGCTAATCCGAATATAAAATCTTTAGCGTTCAATTTTTGTATTTAAAGTTAGGCTATATTGAAGCAAGTATGTTCCAAAACGCTCTTTATAGCACGTTCAGAATTGTTTTGCAATAAAAATTTTAATTTAGAATAGAGTTCAGACAGGTATCCGAAAATATAGAAATTAGTTAACCGCGTATAATAATCACCAAATGCAAGAAAAATATAAGAATGGGTAAAAATCTTCAAAGCTATCATCAAATTAAGGGTCTGACATATAGGTTGTGTTGATTTTGCAATTTTTTTCTTCGCTAGAAAAAGGGGTGTCCTATAGGGTAAATTAAGCCAAAAAAATCATAGGATCCGCCACATTTGAGCCGAAAAAATATCCGCGTTTTGAGCCTAAATTGCCCTAGAAGGGTAAACTTCCTCTACGACTTTCCCAGGTGTAACGTGAAAATATTGAAATTGTGTGAAAATAATGAAATTTTAATAACCGACACCGGGGGTCAGTGTTTCCAAAAGTTGCACATTTTCGTAGGGGAATAACAGTGTTTGTTTACTATTTAAGTATATTTAATATTACACTTCACGCATGACCCTCCGCTCGCTTCGATCGCTCCGGGGGCGCAACCAAACAAAACTAACCCAAGCTAACCCAAGGCATGCCGGAAATCAAAAAATAAAATTAAAATTCAAATGTTTTTTTAGTTTGTTTTTCATCATTTGGGCATGTCTTGGGTTAGTTTGGGTAAGGTTTGTTTGGTTGCGTCCCCGGAGCGAGCGGAGGGCCATGTTTGAAGTGAGATATTTCACGAATATATACATACAAAGGAATAGTGTAATTGAATGAGTGTCTCTTTTATTCCGATTAATGAATGCAAATGCACATTGAAAAATCAGCCAAGCAGCCACGGTTACCAAGAGGGCCTATACGGCTGGGCATGATATCATTATGGCAGGATCGACCATCCCTTCATCTTCATACAATCGGACTACTGGGTGTCTTGGTCAACAGCAATATGTCCTGGCATGACCACGTTGCTAACATCGCAAAATCAGCCTCCCAGGAGCTTGGTACTCTATTTCGCAACAAAAACTGTATACACCGTAGCAGGTGCTCTACAAAGCGCAAATAAGACCGTGCTTAGAATATTGTTCACATATCTGGGGTGCCGCACCAGAGCACACCCTAAAGCTACTGGATTCCGTTCAGAAGAGTTGTACATCTCGTCGGCGACCCGGAGTTGACCCGGAATCTGGATAGTCTGAGACACCGCAAACATGTGGCTGAGAAGTACCTGTTTTACAGGTACTTTTACGGCAGATGTTCCCAGGATTTGGCCCGCTTTATCCCACCCCTGCCAGACAGTCACGATAGACGACAAGAGCGCACCGGTTCGTCGTACAACTGAAAACACCTAGAACATCACTTTACAAGAACTCCTTTGCCTGGCGCACTGAATCACTGTGGAACTCACTCCCAGGACTCATATTCGGATGTAACAGGCAAGATGTCCATTCGGTTATGCCGAGCATTTCTTCATATGTGACGTGCACGATAGCATTTAGTCGGATGTCATGACGGTTACATAGAATCAACAAATAAGTTTTCAATTATTTAAACACTTCATGCATGGACCTCCGCTCGCTTCGCTCGCTACGGGGACTCAACAAACAGAAACTAACCAAGTGCTAACCAACTAATTTAACCCAAAATTTTTATTATTTTTTTTATTTTGGGTTAGTTTTGGTTAGTTTCTGTTTGTTGAGCCCCCGTAGCGAGCGAAGCGAGCGGAAGTCCATGCATGAAGTGTTTAAATAATTGAAGACCTATTTGTTGATTTTATGTAACAGTCACGACATCCTACTAAATGCTACCGTGCACGTCACATATGAAGAAACGTTCGGCATTGCCGAATGCACATCTTGCATGTTACATCCGAATATGCTCCCAGGACATCTGCTTCCCCCTAATTAACTATTCAAGAACCGTGTCAATCAACATCTTCGCACACACACCGCTCGTCGAACACCATAGGATCTCCCTTTAGTGTTTGTGTTACTGCCATAAAACAAAATCATTCACCTAAATAAAAAAAGAGTAGACACTTATAGCACAGTATATTCACTACCAGCAGCTAGGCATATCTATCGAAATCGGAAAGTTGGAGTTTCGGGCACTGCGCCTACCTGGAAGTGCCCTGAGCGGTTCAGGTCCAGAGTTGAATTTAAAATGAATTTTTGCTTCAAAATCCACGACAAATTCGTCCCAAGCCTCGGCTGTCGCCCTAAAAAGTCTGGATATTTCGGATTTTTATACAATTTTGCCTTTTAAACCGCTTTTAAACGGATTTTAGACGATAAAAAGCATATTTTAAATTAAACGAACTGTCAAAAGTATTATTCAGATGCCCAGAAGTTTAAAACAATATTGAGTCATGATCCTCTTCTAAAATTTGCAAAATTTGGTTATTGATTTTCCCAAATCAAAGGATGCCGCCGCAAGATGACTAGCTGGTGGTGAATAAGCTGTATAGCGCACCATTTTTCTAATGAATTCTGCTAACGAAACTACAGTAATCGTCTGGCAACAGTGTGCCTTCTTGAAAATCTCTGTTTGGGCTATTGTGACATTTGACAGTAAAAAGGAGGATGGATATTTACGAGTAAAATTGAATTTTGTTAAATGGGGCTATGAGTCGCTTTAAATTAGGACCGGAACAAAACGGAGGCCTCTCGTTCGACGGAAATGTCTCCTAGTTAATATTTTCACCCGAAAATTGATTTTCAAATGTGTTTTGTATATATTTCTAGTGCTTTTGTGAAGTGGTGCTGAAAATTTGTGTGAAAACTGGAACTTTGAGGGCATTTTTTCGGCTCAAATGTAGCGGATCCTCCGATTTTCTTGGCTTAAACTACTCTAGAGGACACCCCCTTTCTAGTAAAAAAAAGAGAATTTTATATAAATAACCACACAGTTCGGAAATTTCCACGCCAATGGCTAAAGCAAGTCGCTGCTGAAATTTGAAAATATGTAAAAAAAGTTAGGTGTTTGTCTAGGGTCAAAGTGTATTTAATATATCCTGCCACCAATAAGGAAACTGCCTCTCTGCTAAAAATCAAGTAAACGTCGCACTGTTGCCCGTATTTTAAATAACTTGAAGGCGAATAAAATATACACAGTATACTTATACCGGATTTGCCTATGTAAATAAAATAGTAAATAATAGAATACAGTAGTATTAAGGAAAATAACAAAATTAAGTATTCAAGTAGGAATTTTAAATATGTAAATTCACTATAGGAAGCTAGACAGAAAATAAATTAGGATTATTGGGAAAAAAATGTGGCAACATCTAAATATGCGAGAACATTTTTTGCCCGCATTCTTTTCATACAGGTTCTTTCATTTGGCAAACAGTACATATAGTATTTGTATTTACATTTGATAAGGAAATGGCAGTAAGGACCGTGTCAATCAACATCTTCGCACACACTCTGCTCATCGAGCGCCATAGGATCTCCCTTTAGTGTGTGTGCAACTGCCATAAAACAAAGACAGTGGTCTATCTAGATTAGTCTAGACAGTGCACTAGGCATTTTTATTAATAAACAGGCTATTATTTAATGATTCTGGATACAAAACAAGCTATGCATGCAAACAATACAAATTGTAAAATAATAATAGCAAAACCTAAATATTTACTTAAATGCTTGACAAAGATTACTACAAATGCCATCTTCCTACGCCATCTACTTTTATTTAGAAATTATTTTATGAAGCTATTTCCCCAGGCATATAGCATTCGCCTAGGCAAAAGGTATTTGCCTGCGACATATTCACCATTATTTTACCTGCTTTTTGTTTTGAAGCGTAAACCTTTTTTAGCGCCGTTAGCCGGTTGAGAACGGGAGTGGTTTGAGACTAGATGAAATGAAAATGAAAAAGCGCCGACACCAGTAAAAAGATATTGATCTATAGGATGTAGCCTGCGAGAGAATGAGATAGAACACAGTTATACAGTTGTTGCATGCTTGTTAAGAGTAAAAAGTAAAAGTAGTCCTCGTCCGCTTACTGAAGTTAAGCAACGTCGAGCGTGGTTAGTACTTGGATGGGTGACCGCTTGGTTTAGTTTTTATGAAGGTTGCACTTCTACCTCGGGTTAGTTAGTTAGTTAAGCCTGATCAGAATTTACCACACAGTTTTTTCTTATGAAAATAAGCAGGCGAGGACAAAAATCTATTTTTATATTATCAACCATTAATTGTTTTTACCCTGAAGGTCTCTATTAGATTGTCTAGCATAGTTGTTTACTTAAATTTCCAAATTATGTGCAGAAAAGCCGACAGGAATAGTTACATAGAACATTATTCCTCGTGAATGAACGCTTCATTGCGAAAATCCATTTTCGACAAACTGCATTCAACACAAATACGAACTAGTGTTCACTTAACTTAGCTTTAAATGCGGAGAAGTGACAGGTGACTTGAACTATTACGCCAAAGAAGCCAGTATGCCAAATTTTTAAATTTCAATCAATATGCCAACCGGTGCCGTTTTACTTGAAAATATAGATGTTTGACGCAGGGGTAAGATTAAAAATGGCATTTTATGAAATAGGAAATGAAATTTAAACCGTTTTTATATTATCATGAAACTATGGAAATTTGCTGTCATACCTTTTGAATCCACTATCTAGTGGAACATGACTGGCATATATTACGGTTTTGAAGATCGTTAAACATCTTGGATGTTAGTTGAAATTGAATTGTGTGCTCAAATATTGACATGAATCACTACTTCCTAATATAGTTGCATAAACATAATGGCATGATTTGGAAATAATATTACCTAAAACATATAGGGTGTCTCAAATAAGTATGGCATGGAAGAAATAGACTTTTATGCAGAGCACTCTATATCGACGGCCTAACTGCAATATCCCTTATCTGAAAAAAACACAATTTTAAAGGAGAGACAATAACCAATTTATAACGAAAAATATTATAGTTTTATAAGTTTTTTTGTTGTTTAATCAAATATAATTTAATAATCGAATAAATAATAAAAAATTAATATTGCTAAATATTTTGTATTTAATAATATAGATATACGGCATATTGTCACGAATTTATTAATATAAATTTGGGTTTCAGGTTTAGCCACGCATACATTATGTGTAAGATAGTATACATTTATTGAAAATGCTTGAAATATTATATTTTCTAATTGATTTATAATTATTATTATCGAAACAAAAGTAGATGCATAAATCGGCTTCAGTTTCATACTACCAGTAATTTGTAGCTTCATGGTTTTGTAAATTATACAGGGTAGAGTTATGAACTGTCAGTTTTTTTTACACTGTATTGACCGTGCATTTAGTACAGGACAGTTTTTATGGCCTGAAGATCCATAGTAAATGTATAATTCTTCCGTCCTAGTAGAAAACGCAGTAAGTCAATTTTTATCGATTTTGAGATTTTGGTTGATTTATATTCTTAAATGTCTTTCCCACCTTTCTGCGATTTTAGTTTTTTAACATTGAAAATGTTTCTGTTTTTCTATTAGGGGATATCAAATCACGAAAAAGTGCATGCTACATTTGCCACACATGACGTCAGACGAGTGAGAGATCGTGCTAGTTTGCTTATGTGGACGGAATTGGTTAAAATGACAAAAATAAATTAAAACTAACTGAAACTAATCGAAAGTTAATTGAAGGACTAACCCAAACTAACGAAAAAGATCTAAAACGTATCGAAACAGATTAATAATATTAAAGTAAGTTAAAACTAACCAAAACAAACCGAATTTTGGCGACTAACCAAAACTAACCAAAAACATCAAATTTTTATTATAACGTATCGGAGCCGGTGACAAAAATAAATTAAAACTTACTAAAATTATCCGAAAGTTGATTGAACGACTACCCAAAACTAACCAATAGCACCAAAAAGGGTTAATGATAATAATAACAATAATAATAATAATAATAATAATGATTAATTAAATTAAGTTAACACGAACTCAAATTAATCGAATTTTGGCTACTAACTAAAATTAATCAAAAACATTAAAATTAGTTATAACGTACCGGTTCAAAAGACTAAAATAAATTAAAACGAACTGAAATTAACCGAAAGTTGATTGAACGACTAATCAAAACTAACCTAAAGTAACAAAAAGCACCAAAAAGGGCTAAAACATATCGGAACAGATTAAAAATGTTAACAATAGTCAAAACTAACCCAAATTAACCGAATTTTGGCGACTAGCCAAAACTAACCAAAAACATTAAAATTGGTTAAAGGCATCGGAACCGGTTCAAAAAATTATAATTAAAACTATCTGAAACTGACCGAAGGTTGATTGAACTAACCAAAAGTAATCAAAAGCACCAAAACGAGTTAAAATGTATACGAATAGTTTACACAAATTGAAATAAGTTAAAACTAACCAACACGAACCTACTTTTGACGACTAACCAAAAACATTAAATTTGATTATAACGTATCGGACACGGTTCAAATGCATACTTCCTCGGTTTCGTGAGTGATTTTTCAAGGTCGCGTCACGACACGGAAAATTTTCGTGAACGTCACGACACGGTTTATGAAAAATCCATTTTAACGTATTGGAACCAGCTCAAATAAATAAAATAAATGAAGACTAAGCAAACTAACCAAAAGATGATTGGTAGACTAACCAACTCTATGATAATTGATTAAAACGTATCGGAACCGGTTCCAATGACTAAGTTAAGTTGAGACTAAGTGAAACTAACTGAGAGTTGATTTGGAGACTAACCAAAAGTATTAAAATTGATTATAACGTATCGTAACAGGTTCAGATGACTAACATAAGTTAATACTAAGTGAAACTAACCGAAACTTGAATTGACGACTATCCAAAACTAACAAAATATATTAAAATTGATTATAACGTATCGAAACCAGTTCAAATGACTAAAATAAGTTGAAACTAACCGAGAGTTAATAGAACGACTAACCAAAATTAACTAAATCTATTAAAATTGATTATAACGTATCGAAATCGATTCATATCGCTAAAATAACTTGAGACTAAGTGAAACTAACCGAAAGTTGATTCTACAACTAACCAGAACTAACCAAATCTATAAAAATTGAGTTTAAATTAGGTATCGGAATTCAATCAAATGGTTAAAATAAGTTTATACGAGGTGAAACTAACCGCGTTAGATCGGGGATTGAGACGGATCGAATGCATTTTTTTTTTGTTTTTACAACCACCCCTAATGATATAAACTGTAAAAACGAACGAAACTTGAGCTAATATGTATTTATGTGGTATTTTGGTAAACTAAACTTACATAATCTGCCAAAAGTAATTTTTTACATTAAACTGTGTTAGGGGTGGGTGAGGGTGACTTTTAGTTTTTCACGACAGACTAGTCGTGTTGCACCCCGTTAGATCGGGGAATTAGAGACGAATCAAATGCAAATGTTATTTTGCTTTTTATTTACAACCACACTTAAAGTTATAAATTGTAAAAAACAACGACACTTGAAGTAATATGCATTTATGTGGTATATTTGGTAAACTAAACTTACGTCATCTAAACTGATCTAATCCAAACTAACCCAAACTTATATCAACTATTACTTTCAACACAATTATGAGTTTTCTCAGATCTCAAATTTAATAAGTGTTGTATTCTGCTTCGGCATTTTCAATGTCCCCCCGGTTGCATCTTTGTAAAGGGCTGTGCATTTTTTTAAATATTTTTATTTACTCAAAATTTGAAAAAAAAAGTTTGCAGTAACTCTGCCACGTCATCCAATTACTAATAAAAATGCAGTAACCATACTAACCCAAACTAACGAGAAACGCAGTATTTTAAAATGTACTGTTTAAACGATTTGGATTGCCATTAAAATACGTCACATTATACTAACCTGAAATGCAGTTATTCGGTAATACTAGAAAACAATGCAGTATGACATAACTTGCGGCAAGCCATGTTTGTACAGACGGTCAGAGACATAATCTCCTACTAAGAAAAAACGCAGCAATGCAGTATCTGTGGCAATGACATTAAAATCACCAACCTATGACCTAGTAGTAATGCCGCGATAAGTAATGATATGCCAAGCAGAATTGCAGTTAATTTTCCCTCCTGAATGCTAATGTATAAAGATTTTTTGGCCAAGCACACAACTTATACGTGTTCATACGAGTTGTGCAGAATAGCAGTTAAGGCTAAAAACATTTGCTTTACTAAACTGGGACATGAGGGGTGTGTGTGAGTGTTGTACAGTATTTGAGAATCATTGCCTCTCGAAAGAAAATCCAAAACCGGAATGTACGACGTGCAAGACATACACTGTGCATATAAAAAAGCCGAGGAGTCACGAAAAATGTACAGATAATATGCCGAAAAGGAGAGTAATAACAATGTGGAGTCTGCAACACCATTCAGCAGATTTGCAATAGGGTGTTATGCTTCCCAGGGACCAATATAAAATCGCTTTATTTACAACAAGAATCATTGTTTTTAATGAATCATTTGTCCGAGTTGGAAAAAAAAACATGGTGAGCAAAAACCTACAACTACTATTTGGCACGAGGGTATTGCTGACCAGAAAAAGGAAGATATTATTAGCACATTCCACTCATGTTTTCTAGAAAATTGGGACAATAGATATACTACGTTAAGGCTGGACAACTGTTGGGCCCAAAATAAAAATTGAACGTTTTTTTCCTTCTTTGTATATATATAATAAATAATTCTGATACAATGGCAGAGGAAATATGGGTAAGCGTTTTGAGCCAGGACACATCTATGTGAGCGCAGATAGTTTCCAATCATCTGGTGCAACTTTTAAAGATTTCCACGATGCCGTACAGTTTGCCAATTCCGTAAAAGTTGCTGTTTTGGAAATGCAAATTGGGCATTTCTATAAATGGGTACGTCACAGCTCCCAGGCAAAACTACGGAAAACGGAGCCTCGCCCGTACTTGACCGAAATAATAATGATAATAGCAGAACGAGGGAAAAAATCATTAAAATATTTCAATAATTATGATCCCGAAAATTTAAAAATTTTTAAAATAATTCTTTCGAATAGTTTTTAAATATCTAGATAAACTACTTTTATCATTTTATATTGGAATTATTGCAATATTGTTTAAAATCAGATATGCAAATTATGTATTTTGTAGCTATTTTTAGAGCTATTTTTTATAATTATTGTTTAATTTTTGTAGTTTCAATTTATTTATTTTGTAAATTATAGAACAATTTTGATTTTTTCTATAAAAAAATATTTATACGCAACAATAATAAAGATTATATCCTCATTTAAATGTACATTATTGCTTTCAAAAAATAATAAAATTAACCCAAACTGACCTCCGATATAGCTGAATTTAAAGGTTCTTCGAGAGGTTGTTTTTTATTATCATATTTGTCCCTTCCATTTTAAAATAATGTTAATCGTTAACATGGATACCAAAAAAATAAATTATGAAATGAAAAAAATTATTATCACTGTATGCATGGTTTCACAAAAAAAGTAGATAGATTTTGTTTTAATCTCCATTTATCACAATGGCGGCATATCAAAGAATACTAGTAAGAAATGCAGTAAAATGGAAGAAATGAATGTCTTACTGCATTCTTTCTTAAGTAATGACTAGGCCAGGGTAATTGTACTGCTAAGCTGAAACGCATATTCTTGAATTATTTTTTACCAAAATCACTATATAGTACAAAAACTATACAAAAAAGCATAAAAATAGTTATATTTTAATATTCCATTAAAAAGAGTATAATATTTTTAACAGATGTAATGTACATGTAACAAACAATGAACAACCAGTTAAACCCGTTTTTCTCAAAACTACGTTTTTTGAGTTACTGCGTTTTTTTATTAGGACGGCAGAATTATCGATGACCTCGTAGCACGTTGGTATGTGGCTCGATCTCTCCATGATAGTGCCGCTTGTTTCAGGTTCGATTTCCCTCTAAGATACACTTTAATTTAATTTAATCTTGAGTTTAATGGTGGGTGACAAAAATGCATTAAGTATAACAAAAAGTTTTTAATTTTTTATATTATACACGCTTGTGGCGTGTATAATACGTAAAATGTATGTATGTAAAATATTTGTGCTATTAATAATATGGTGATTAATAATAGCGCAAATATTTTGCTTGTACCGGTGAAGTTTTTACGAGTAGTTTTATTGCATATAAAATTAAAATAATTAAAGACTTTTTGTTATAATGCATTTTTGTCATCCATCATTAACCTTAGGAATAAAATTATCTATAGTATTCAGCTCTATGCCCTCTATGAGATTGCTGCTGCATGAACGAGATGTGAGGACGACGTAGTGCGCGGGTTCGCCTCAATCGCCTCATCCCTTTGTAGCACTTGGTAGGAAGGCACGAAAGTAAGGTGCTACCGGAATTAAATAGACTGCATGCTTACACATGGTATTAGGTATACGATACATAACTCTTCTGTTACACACCTTCCTTTCTACTTCCGTCCACCTCGCCGTTCACGTTCGCTTCCGCGCTACACTTTTATCAGCTTACTCTACTTACCAATTGCAACATGCAGCACCCTTAAACAATTTTCACTTCAATATGAAAATCGACGATTTTATTTAAGTTCGATATTTTAAGGACTCCGATTAATCACAGCTAACATATGTCATACTGACTGTTGAGGAAACACCCCAACATGTTTATTTACTTATCTTTTTACCGTATAGTTTGGTAATAACAACCTGTATATTCGTAGTATGACTGAGCGACAATTCAAACCCGAATAAAATTATTTCACCGCACGTAAACAGCAATTTGTGCAATAAAGCATTATGTTTCAGTTACTCCTTAGTCCGATCCTGGATTTTCGGTGCAGTAGATTCTATTATATGAAACAATCGCTGTCACTCTCCGTCAAGGAAACTGTTTTTAAACGTTTAAATTTAATATAATCTTTGTCTCCGTCAGTGTTGTGTAAACAACAATATATCAAATAAAGAAATAATTTTTTTACCCTTTCAACTGCGGCAGTTCCTGCTTATGTCTCCACTCCTGCAGAAATTAGATTTTAGTGCCTTACAAACATTCAACTGTGAAGCGACGGCCGTTGTCGCCGCTCTGCTTGCGTTTGGCGCCAAGAAGATCTTCTTTATTTTCTCATTTGTTTGCACAGATATTTAGAAAATATCTGGTGTACTCTGTGTTCCCTTTTTTCAACATTGGACTAAGGACTCTTTTGGGCATTTTTATGCATTTTCTCCGAAACGAGGTAGTGCCTTTCCTGTTGATGAAGATTGAAGAACATGAAATGGCGATTGGAAAGTTATAGTAAAAAGTAAGACAAATCTATTCCTGTACTCAAGATTCCAATCAAATGTCCGATATCTTATATCCCTGGTCAAGTTAAGTTAAGAGACGTTGAGGGTTTGAGTTAAATTTATACAATCAAGAAGTTTTGTTAGATATTTACTAACAGTTAAACTAATGTAAAAAAATTACTTTTATGTGTGAAAGGATGAATGTTTGGAAGTAGTTAGAAAACAATTTCTATATTGATCATATTTAATGCAGATTAAATCCTGCATTATAAAAATATGAAATACATGAAGTACATGTTTCAAGTCACACCCTATGAATAAAATCCTACCTATGGTAATACAGTTCGATAATTAAAGTGGTCAGTTATAAAGTTAATTACAATTTGTGGTCATAAATGATTTAAAACACTGATTCATTTAAGAAGCGATTAAAATGACTAATCCAGGCCCAAAGTAGTGATTCTTGACCAAAATATAATGAAATAGTGTACACCATTACATTGTATTATATTTGCCCAATTCCACAGGAGAATCAATATTTTAAATCGGGGCTCAACAAATTGCTGGTTTTTGCCTAGACCGTATTATAGCTTTGATTTTATTTGCCTATTATAAATAAAAATCGTTACGACATTCAAATTATTCACTTTGCAAATCATTACTCTAAATACCAAAAATTTGCTATAATATTATTAAACAAAGCATTGTAGAAATTGCGATTCTACAATCAGAATATTGTGTTCAAGTTGATAATCGCGTTTTCTCTATGACAAGACAAGATTATATAGATACATACAAAATTTCAATGTCCGGCTAAATACGGGCCAAATTTCCTCTCAAAACATAATATTTACTGAGGGAGGGGGGTGGGGGACGGAATCACTGCTAATCCCGTTTAATTTGCAGTGGATACTGTAAATGACGTTTAATATCTTAGCTATAAAAATAGTAATTATAAGAATATGTTTAATTGTTTAATTAGTAAATAATTGGATGTTTCATTTAATTTACCAACACCTGTAAAACGAGTAGTTTCCATTTTCCATGGTAGGTTTATGCAATACAAATCGCTTTTCAAATGTTATTCTTTGCATAATATTTTACTTTAAAATTATATAAGTATCAGCACGTTCACAATTTTACCCAAAAGTCGTTAAAAAACACACTTCATGCAAACACGTTTTATAATATTTTATATGTATAAAATTGTAATTAAAAAAAAATAAAGGACAGATACTTCTAAATTATATATCTTAAATTTTGCTCAAATATAAATAATCACGTTGAGCGTTTTTTTTTTCATATTACATATTTTCTATTCACAAAATAATAGTATATTATTTTATATGGAGGAAAAGTGATACTTTTCATGGCGCGCTCGTGTTTAACACGTTCGCTGCCGGCTTCAAATTGGTAGCGACCCCCAATAACCGAATAACCGTACGATGCCTTTTAGGCTTTGATAGTCTGGGAGCTTTACTATCCATAATTCCTTGAGGAAAAATCATTTTCCAAAACCGGCCAAGCAAAAACACGCGTTAGAATATATTAAAACTGCCGCCAACAGCACAAGATTCCCCTTGAAACGCCAGCAGATTTCTACCCTGGTAAGCTCGGTTATGCTCATGACCCATAAGTAGGGCCATCGGCCCTTGTTGATAGTAGAGATGACCCAAACGGGTGGTCACCGGCAGCGAACGTGTTAACAGCCGAACGGAGTGAGGCTGGTAATAGAGAGCAGGCCATGAAAAGTAACTTTTCCTCCAAATATGCTGTTTTTTCTTCAAATGTCGACCACTTAATGCAAAAACATCTCTTTTTAATAGTAATATGTAATATCTAATTATTAGGTTTGTTCTAGCATGAAATCTCGGACGGTTTGAAGCCTCCGGAGTTTGCGCATAGCAATAAAGGCGACGCTTATATCGCTATGCGCAAACTCCGGATGGCTTCAAACCGTCCGAAATGTCCTGCTAGAACAAACCTATTATTAAAGATAAGT
Organism: Pissodes strobi; assembly: GCA_016904865.1. Lineage (NCBI taxonomy): Eukaryota > Metazoa > Arthropoda > Insecta > Coleoptera > Curculionidae > Pissodes > Pissodes strobi. The sequence goes on from MU187110.1 coordinate 61,673, forward strand.
GGGTTCGCAAGGCGGCTTAGACCGGTGTCGGTGACTAGGCACAGATTGTTGCTATAGTAATGTAACATAAAGCTGTCAGTGGACACTGTCAACAATAATTCTTTTTTTAAGATTGCGTCTCCGATTGCGTTTTAATTCCGTATTGATAAGCAGTTATTGAGTAAGTTCGATTAAATAATATCCAATTTGTTTCTAAATTAGTGATTTTTAGAAATGCAGTCACAAATTGAGTGATAAATACAAATTGTAGTTTAATAAATCTTGAGTTGTTGACGCCTATTTTGTTATGTGTTTGTATTGTATCTAAGTTGCTATGACAACACTTTTACCTCCGCCGGCGAAAAAGTGAAAAGTAAAGCTCCGGCGGAGGAAAAACGAAACTTCACGGCCGCCTACACAGTAGAGTAATGACGGATTTAATGACGTTTGAAGAAAAAGTAATATTTACGTTCTATCTGACATTTATGACATTTTACCGATTTATTTTGTTTATTCATTCGAACCTGAGAGTTTGACAGAAAATGAGAAAATCACACATGACCTTTTACTACTATGTCAGTGGTGTCATCAACTATAACCGAAAAAAAACATGGTCTCTAAAATCTCGTTATTAATATTATGTTTTCATATATTCCGCAGTTCATTTTGTATACTTTTCAAATGTTCAGATAAACTTTTGTTCCACTTGCTTCGTCCGTGAAGCAGAGACAACAAGGAAACATTCAACTAAATAATAAAAAAGGTTCGACGTAATAGGCGAGGAAAGGAAGATCGATGCCAAAAGCGCGGGGGATTTTAATGTTTCGTTAATTGTTTTATTGTTAAATTTTAGCCATTCTGATGCGGTAATGATCTTTTAATTCTATTATGTATTCGTATCACTAATTTTTAAAAGGATGAGTTTATGCAATGTTCATACATAGTTTTTTAGATAAATATTCAAACAAATACATAATAAAATTTTAAAAATCTCGACCTCAACAAAAGGGACAGAGCATCAAAGACGTTGATAAGAACATTCTAGTTTTAACAAATGTTCAAAAATCATTTATTTTCAATATTTTGGTTCACAAAACCTGAAACTTAAAGCTGATCGAAACAGTATTGATATACAAACCAGTAGTGTATTGTAGCCGGCGCCATCTATCCGCAACCTGCTAAGTTTATCGGAGATAGACAGTACTATACCATAGTAATTATTGGCTACTACTTGACCTGTGTATGTCAGGTTAACCTAGACAAATGCATCAGAAAGTTTGTACCTTTCGTTCTTTTTCAAGTAGTAGCCAATAATTACTATAGTATAGTACTGTATATATCCGATAAACTTAGCAGGTTATGAATAGTTGGCGCCAGCTACAACACACTACTGGTTTGAATTTCACTGGGTTTGTTTAAAGCCTCAAGTACCTTTCTCTCATCTGCTGACCCTATAGCCATACTGACGAGTCGTTATATGGCGAAACGCATCTATGGATGGGCCCGCAGGTGAAAAAGAACGGAAGGTACGGAAGGTACAAACTTTCTGATGCATAGCATTGAAGTAACATATCATAGACAATAGACAAGGCCAAAGAAAATTCTTGTGTACTATAAGATTCTTTGACAAGAAATTCATACATATTTCATAAAAAGTATATTCATTAATACAAATAAGTCAGTTGAAATTAATAGTCAGAGTGTAATACAAAGAGCTTTGGGCGATAATCCGAGGGTTGAATAATGCTCGAATAGACTCAAGGTACACTAATCTACTTAAAAACATATACAAAGAGGCGACCATCACAGTTAAAGTGCAAGAAGATGTAACAACCAATCGTATACCAATTAACAGAGGCGTCCGACAAGGAGACACAATATCGCCTAAGTTATTTACCCTCGCATTGGAGGACGTATTCAGAAGACTAGATTGGGACAAAAAGGGCCTGCGCGTGGATGGTAGATATCTGAGCAATTTACGCTTCGCCGACGACATAGTTTTAATCAGCAGTACGAAGGAAGAACTTATCGAAATGTTGGCAGACTTAAAGAGAGAGTCGGAAAAAATCGGTTTAAAAATGAACATCGATAAAACCAAACTGTTGACTCCAGATCCCGGCGACGTACACTTAGAAGGGCAACAAATAAAGAAAGTCAACGAATACATATATTTAGGACACACCATAACACTGGGTAAAGAAAATCAAATAGCCGAAATAACAAGGCGTATTCGACTAACATGGGCTGCTGTAGGAAAATTGGGAACAACATTAAGAAATCCAACACTTCCTATCAACCTGAAAAAGAAAGTTTTCAACACATGTATTTTGCCAGTCTTGACCTATGGTATGGAAACAATGTTACAATGTTAGGGGTAAGCCCAAGGGATCATATACAGAACGAGGAAATTAGAAAAAGAACAAAAGTCTACGATGTTATAGAGCACATCGCACGTCAGAAATGGCGTTAGGTGGGGCATGTGGCACGACAGGACAATGACAGATGGACAAGGCCTATAATACAGTGGCGTCCAAGGCAACATAAAAGAAGTACTGGTCGTCCACAGAAACGATGGATCGACGATATAAGAGAGATAGCGGGAAGAAAATGGCACCAGATGGCACTGAACCGATTCAAATGGATGCAGCAAGGGGAGACCTATGTCCAGGAGTGGATGCAGAAGGCTTGCTGAAAGAAGAGAAGAAGGAGAATACAAAGAATAATAAGTGAATTCAAGATATGCCTACCGTATGTACTTACTTAAATTTAAAAATCAATAATCCTTAGAAAAAAATCAAACAAATGTCACAGTTCATTATACAAATAGAAAATTAAATTTAATGTCTGATGACGTTTACTGTTTACAAGATAAGGGACTAACAACTTCATTTTTTCTTAATCTACAAAACAATGCAAGCAGCCTCAGCAGCCATGATGCTGTCTATTTACATGAGTCTAGATGCACCGAGTTCGATTTCGATTGCGAAAATCCGCGCATGTGTATCATATGATTCCTACGAAATGTTGACTATTATTTCACTTCACGCCTGGTACTCCGCTCGCTTCGTTGACATGCCCAAATTAAAGACAAAATTATTTACAAACATAACCTTAAAAAATATATAAAAAAAGTTTCGCCGCTGACGGGAATCGTACCCGAGCCGTCGTCCAAAGTTGTGTGTGCCGCCGCATCACAAACATAATATCTAACCACTGGACGACCAGCCTCACTGCAAGCAATTCACCGAAAATTAAACGCCTTTCACCAAATGAGTGTCAAAATCTGAGCATGCCATGTTTTGCCTCTATAAAGTAGTTCATTGATTCACTCCACTACTTACACAAACAACGTTTCAGTTACAACATGAACGAAAAAGTATATCTTTCAAGCCAAAATGTATGAAATTAACACAAAAAATATAAGAAAACACTAGCAAACCAAACTAACAACAGCCTAAAATGAAAACATATTGTAACGTACTGAACTGTTATCCATACTTGTCAATGTCATCTAGTATTTAGCTGTTCAGCTTCTAACTCAGAATTCCATGAGTTAGGCAAAGACATATATCATTTGTTTCTGCAACAGCGCCGACACGTCTTTGGCTACATCTACAATAACCTTTGGTGATGCTAGATAAAGAGAGAGCTATACGGAAATGCGTTAAGTAAAAGAGATGGTATGAATTGGAAACATTTTCTGTTTTACTTAACTGTCTCTTCGTGGTTTGTTTCTGCATGTGTGCCGATGCCAAAACATAATAGCCATATTATTTTTTAATTGACGAGATCATCACTTTAAATATAATCTAACTTAATAATTAAAATCGTAAAAGAACAAAATCATTTGCATCTATTTAGTATTCAAGCCCCACTTGGCAATGTCGCATGGCATCAGCGATACGTTTCTCGACTAAAAACGCAGTTAATTCGCATAAAGAAACACTCAGCGTCTAACCTATAGTCGTATAAACTCTTATATGACTATGGTCTAACCGGTGCCCATTATTGATACGTGTGACGTATGGAATTACTTCTAAAATAGGCATGTCGACTCAGTCTCTGTAGTTGAATTATTGTAAAGGAGAATGTTGCGGTGCGATAAGCGTCAAGAGTAACGAATAGTTGGATGAAAAATTAATCATCTCTGTTTTTGTATGACTGAATGAAAATTCCAACCATCAAATTTAATATAAATCATGATATTGATAAAAGAATTTTGGCCGGTTTAGAAAGCAATTATTGGTGTGGCGGCGCCTTAGGCACCGAACCTTAACAGTAGACTAGAAGGTTCACTCTCGAAACCTGATGATTTGCTGGTTAACCGCTTAAGCCTCGTGCCACGTTTCACCCCGTCTGGTCTAAAGTCTGGCGTCTTGCCTTTGTAAGTGCTAGAACAAAAGTGCCGACTGAGAGTGGGTCTTCTAGTCTCTAGTTAATGTTCGGTGCGTTAAGTGTCTAACCTTGCGAGCCCGCAATGTTATTGTCAGCTTACTTGCCAGTGTAGTTTCTGCTTTGAAAACTGTTCTTATCTTTTCGGATATTCCCATTTTATTATTATTATAGCTCTACTTTTGCTGCGTTTTACTTGGCGTAGGTTATCGATCAACTGCTCACTTCTGAGGGGTCCCACTTAATACTGGCAACATTCTCATTTATGATTTGAGAACCATTCCATGATATTTTTTGTTAGGTTAGTATACATAAAATTAGGGCAACTCTAGCCATAGGGCTAAATGGGCTATAACCCGGGCCGTACAATCAAACTCATGCAAAGAGAGTCACACTATAGACATGCAAGGGCGAGGAAGAGGTCTCATTCACACATTTCACTCAAACCAGATATATATCCTGCATTGTTGCAGAATCTAAGATTCGATCGATAAAATAACAACTAATTAATTAATGAATATAAAAACTGCCTAAAACTAATCTTTAATACAAAATTAAATTCGAAGCATGCATTACCATGTTTGCGAGCCCGCTCCTCACATATCCCTTCGGAGTAATAAAGCTGACGGCAGATTCAAAAAATATAAATACAAAAGATCCGAATTGCCGAAACATAGAAAACCACATCCAACTCATGGAAAGAGAGACTCACGTAGAACGTAAGAGAACGTAGGCGCCGTATATTGCTGCTAACGCTGCTGCTCCCGTGTTTCACTAGATAATGTTTTCAAACTGTTTTTAAATTTGGTTTGTTGTATGGATAGTGTAAACCTAATGGTATATCACTCACTACAATAAAAAACTTTTGTTAATAGTGATTATAAGTTAAGAAATCCTTAGCGCAAAATTTTGAGTCGCCATATTTGTTTATTTTGGGACTTTGTATATTGGCGCAACTGTGTTCCATAATACAGTTGAAATCACTTTTCCCTGTTTCCTTCGAAAATAGCTGTTTTGTTTTATAGATGTAATAATAGCATAAATGATGACAAGAGAGTGGATTGTGATGGTTGCAGACTGAGTTTTCAGTATTCCTGTACGGAATTGACAGCATCTGAGATTCGAGTAATTGAGTTAAAAACGAAAAGGGTTTTAAAATATCTTTGCGAGTGCTGCCAGGAAGGAATGCGTTTAATTCCAATCCTAAAGAGAAATCTTGAGGCTTTAGAGTAGAACCTTGAATCTTTTAAGCAAGATATCATGACAAAAATTAATACTCATTCTAATAGACACATTGAAACTAATACCCAATTAACCTTAAATGGTGAGAATATATCTCCTCGCCGCTCCGAAATAACAATGACGCAACTGCAAAATTCTTCGAAAATGAGTTAAATGCACCCTAAGATACAGAAACACCATACTGCTTCAGTAAAAAAAAGGCGGAACTGTGCTTATGTAAATAACCTGTAGATGTCACTTGTGTCTGTATGCAATTTAAGGCTTTTCGCCGCCTTAGTTTGAGCGAACATCGTCGTAACCAACAGTTGTGTGCTATGGCTCATGAGAGACGCATGCCCTCCGAAGCAAAAGTGACATAAGTGTTCTTTACGCCAAAATCAGTGTATTTTTTAAGCCTACTTCCAGTAGAATAACGACGTAAGTGTACATTATGTCTTTTTCTCTATTAAAGAGCTATTACTTGTTGACAGAACTGCTAAAAATATAAGTATTTTAGTGGAACAATGACTTAACGGTATTATGCGTCAATATTCCTTCAAATAAGTTGATTTTTAGTGTTTGGATTGTACTTTATGTCGTTATTAACTCAAATTATAGCAACATTATGTGGCCTAAGTATACTTTATGTCCTTGTTCTTTTTGGAAATACGTACTACAGCAGATATGTTTGATAATATAATAGTACGAAAGGGGACTTATAATATTTAAAATTAATTAACTATTGTTGTTTGTTTATAAGGAAAAGTCCTTATCTATCATTATTTCTGATACCATGTCTAATTTTCACTCAATATAGTTTAATTATTGTTAAGTAATTTCGTTTTCTGACTCTACCAACACAGTAGTCGTATAACAATAATAGCAAAAAAGCTTCATTGTACGTTTTAGCATAATTAATAGATTAGAAACTTGTCTTAATTTTTTAATTAGGCTGATTCTATTTCATCAAACGTGTTATCTAGTGTGCTGCATTTGAATTGTTTTTTTGCAGAACTGCTAAAAAATTAGTAGCCGAGCGGAGAAAATATTGAGTCTTCTAAAACCTAAAAATTTTAGTCCATTACAAAACACAACAGGAGAAAATATGTTCCTTTTATACAACAAAAATGAAACTGTTGTAGAATCGAATATTAATAATGCGAATTTACCTAAGTGTTCAACTAATAGAAGCTCTCCGATGTATGAAAATGAACCTTGGTGAATAATGCTTGTGATTTAGAAAATAGTAGTGGCAATTCTAACGAAATATGCACTTTCACAGCAACACCGCCTTTAAGAAATGTGAATGTAAATGGGTGGCCTCAAGCAATTGACAATGCCCATCAAAATAAATTGCCAATTGACTGTATTTCGCCACATATCTCTTTAGAAGACATTTCTATTTCTAATAAAAATAATCACGGCATCGCAGATGATCAAGATTTGGAAAACCCTGTTAGCGAATTTGATTCTGAAACAGCTACTTATTAAACTGATTTTACTCCTTGCCATTATAATATAATAGAAAATAAAAAAAGGTTATGAAACTGAAAAGGAAGATTTTTCCTCGGGTTCAGGCGACAATTACGAACCAGAGTCCAGTTCTTCATCAGAGTCTGAGTCAGAAGTTGACAGTTCAACGGCGAGGCAAAAGAGAAAGACACTTACAAGTTTTGAGTCAGAAACAGAAATGTCTCCCACCAGAAAAAAAGCAAAGAAGCAAGATAGTGCAGAACCATCAGATATGCACAATGTAAGTGCCGAAAATAAAAGATCTCCAACTATAAAAAAGGCAAGAAGCGTATGAAAGATGTCGCAAATTGGAAACTAGTAAAAGCAAAAGTATTACGTAACTCTGGTAAAAGCTACATTTCAAAACAAGGAAAATGCGTGGCAGAAAGGGCAATGAAACCTCCTTGTGGAGATAAATGTATCCTTACCTGTACCAAAAAGGTGTCGACGGAATTTAGACAGTTACTTTTAAAAAATTACTGGCAGCTATGTTCCCTTCAACGTCAGCGAGACTTTTTAGGCTCATGCGTGGAACAATTGAATTTAAAATACCGTAGAGTTACAAATAATAAACCAAGAAACCCTAAGTGTGCATTTTATGTCTTAAAAGAAGGAAGGAAAATAAGAGTGTGTAAGTTATTTTTAACCAGCACTTTAGGAATATCTGAAAGATGCTTAAGAACTGTCATTAGTTCGAAAGTAGCTGATAATGGCATCAATAGGGTAGATAAAAGAGGAAAACATGAAAACCATAAGAAGACTGACGAGGAACTATTGCAGTCTGTACGCAATCATATTAACTCCATTCCCCGTATTGAATCCCACTATCTTAGAAATGAAACGGCAAGGGAATTTATAGATGGAGGACTAACAATTGCCGAAATGCACAGAAATTATTCAGATTGCAGAAAAGCTTGCAATAAAGCTTGGGTAAGCTATGATATATACTCGAAAATTTTTAATACCGAGTTTAACATTGGTTTCTTCCTTCCTAAGAAGGATCAGTGCGACTTGTGTGAAGCATACAAGAATGCCACTATGGAAGCTAAAGAGAAACTAGAAGAAAAATATCAACAGCATTTAAAAGAGAAAACATTAAGTCGACTAGAAAAAGAAAAAGACAAAGAAAAGGCCAAGAATCATGAAATAATGTTGGCAGTATATGATCTGCAGGCTGTCTTACCCGTTCCGATGGGCAATTCTTGAGCATTTTTTTACAAATCTCGCCTAAACTGCTATAATTTTACAGTAAGTTGATTATTGTAACCAAATTTAAAGTGAATTTCATCGCATTCTGCTTTCTTTTAGGTCACAGAAATCCAAGCTAATACAACAAAATGTTTCTTTTGGCACGAAGCCCTTGGAAACCGAGGTGCCAATGAAATTGCATCTTGCATTTTAATGTTTTTAAAAGAAATGGCACTATCAAAACCAGGAAGTGATGTAGTTTTCTATTCCGATAACTGTGGGGGACAGCAGAAGAACAGGTAAATAAGTAGTTATCAAATCTAAAGCATGAGATGCTTTTAAAAATTTTGAAATTGACACTTTGCTGCTGTCAACGTAAAACAGTTTTAGCAGCAACAAACAAATATTCTTCCATATCATAAAGTCGGATTGATTCATGCACTCTAAGGTTAGGTTCAGTTAACGTTCATGCTGGTAGTCCAGAATCTTTCAATTTATAAACTTTAATAATTATCAGTTTACAGTTAGTGATCTAATAGGTTGATAATCTTCATTTTTTGCATATTATGGTTTGGATTTTGAATTGATTATCACTACTTTCTAATCAAAAGTTTATAAAATGAATTTTGAAGACGAAAACGAAGGGGGATGTGATTTGACTGTTCGAACGTTCACTGCGGAACTCCCTACTAAAAATTGTTATTTTCAACGCCAACTGAACTTCGAACTGAACCATAACTTTGTATAGGTATAAATAGACCTATTACATTATTTGGAATATTTATATTGAATTGAACTTGACTGCGAACAGCGAACCTCAATTGAAAAATTTATAAATCCCGATTAATTAATTTGGACGTTAAAAAAATATTACATTTTATTATATTTTCTTCTAATAAAACAATTTATTTATTATTATTTTTTAGATTTCGAATTGCGAGTTATGTATATGCGGTTGAATGCTTTGAAATTAATTCAATAACTCACAAATATCTGGTGAGGGGTCACACACAAAATGAGGGTGACGCCGTTCACAGTGTAATAGAACAATCTTTGAAGAGAGCGAAAAGATCAGGGCCAATTTATGTACCGGAACAATATGTACCTATAATTAGAAGTGCCAAGAAAAAAGGTAGTCCTCTAGAAGTAAATGAATTGAATTATACAAGCTTTTTCGACATCAAAGCTTTCTATGAAGAAAGTAACATGGGTTTCTTGCAAGATGTAACAGGAAATGAATTTAAAATAAATGATGTTCGGATGCTTAACTTTAATAAAGGTAGCGATATTTCTCGTTATAAAAAAAACTTACGACGAGAGCGAGTGGGTTGCGGTCCAATTTAGACCTAAGAAGAGGAGATCTGGTAATTTACAACCGATTGGGAATTTCCAACTAAAAGCAGCCTATCAAAAACCGCTTTTATTAACGGAAAATAAAAGAAAAGATTTAAAATGCTTGATCGACGGTAACATAATTCCTCAATTTTATTAACATTTTTTTGAATCTATATTTTAACTAAAAAATAAATTTATTTTAATTAAATTAGGTTTTTGTCGGTTTTTGTAATAGTTAGTATTATATTTAGTAATACCTAAAATGCTATGTGTTGTTATATTTAAAAATGTATTAATTCCTTTGTGCAACAATCACTTTGTCATGGTAGTACCTGGATTTTAAAAGAGTAGCCTAAAGAATATTTTGTATTCTGTTTTCGTAGTTCTTGCATTTAGCACATTCGTTATGTTGTTTAAAAATGGAAAAAAGGTATGACTACCAGTTACCAGTCTTTTAGGCATAGTTTTAAGCTTATATTTTTGTACTTCCTTATGTTTTTAGTTCTTCCATTTACCACATACGTTATGTTGTTTACTATAGAAAATAAATATCCTGGAGTATGAAATAACAGTCTTTCAATGGGCTAGTCTTCTGTTTTTTTTTTTAATATTTTTATTCTTTTTACACTTTTAGCAGTTAGCATATTCGTTACATTGTTTAAAATTGCCAAAAAGGTTTCAAAGTTAATTGAATTACGTAATAAAGGATTTTGACATAAAGCAAAAAGTAGATCATAATTGATAAAACAACTATAACTTACAAAATTTCTTCCTTCGCAAATTTATTTGTTATTTTTAAAAATTAGTTTTGTTTTATGTAAGAAAATTAAAAAATAGATTGGCATAAAGATCAAGGTGCTATTATTAATTTTAGTGAAACAACGACCTAAATACAAAAACATCCCTTATTTTAAACTTGATTGGAAAAAGCCTTTAACACAATAAATATGAACCTAATATACTATTACTATGAAAATTTCATTAATATGCAATAATATTTGTGTTAAATATTTAGAAAAGATTAATTTATATTTCGTTTTTCGGCTCTCCTGTAAAATTTTAAAATTTGCAGTTGCGTCATTATTATTTTGGAACGGCGTCCTGAAGAAGATGTCATAAAAGAACTATTTGAAAGACAAAAAAGAATGAACAATATCATGATATTCAACTTGGTAGAGAGTGATGAGCAATCTGATATTCTTGAGGTTCAACGGCTTTTTCTTCCGCTGTGTGACTCTTCTCCTAAGGTGGTACAGGTTCTACGGATTGGAAAGAAGAATAGACTAAACCGCAGGGGACTAAAGGTTTACACTTTCTACTTCGCAAGAAGTACAGAGTATTTTAAGTAACAAGGGTAAACTGGATCGATCAAGCAAGGTGTTCATTTGTAGTGATTTGACTCCAAGACAGCAGGAGGAATATAACAAACTAAGAACTGAACTGGCAAAACGTCGTAGTGATGGTGACATAGATTTAGTAATTAAGTATATTAATGGTTTACCACAAATTATTAAGAAAAAAAACTAATAACTAAGTATCCAGATCAGAATTTAGATGAATTATATTTAGATATCATATACACCAATATTCAAAGCTTTATCCCACATAGAGATGAATTAATTTATAGTATAGTAAGTTCTTCACCAAAAGTTATACTCTTGAGTGAAACAAGAACAACTGATGATGTTTTGGATTCTGAATGTTTTCTGAGCAATTATAACTTGATTAGATGTAATTCTATAGTTAGACATACCGGAGGTGTTTTTGCTTATTCGCGAAGGGATTTGATATATCAAGAGATTCAGCATTTTGTTTTGCTTTCTAATTATTGGGCTATTTCAGTGGATGTTAAAATAAACTTATTAAATTATACAAGAATATGTATCATATACCATTCTCCTAATGCTAGTCATGCTACTTTTTTAAATGATTTTGAGGAGTTTTGTACAGATCTTATGGAGATGAGTCATAGATTATTAATTGTTGGTGATTTTAACTTGAATTTCTTGTCAAATGATTTTTATACACAAAAATTAAAGGGTTTGTTAAGTATTTTAGGTTTAAATCAGTGGGTTTCTGAGCCCACTAGAACTACAAATCAGAGCACAACTCTAATAGATCTGGCTATAAGTAATTTTAATTTAACATGTAAAGTCCATAAATCTACAAAATTATCAGACCATTCTGTCATTTCGATTCATCTTCCGGGTGGTAAATTGAATAATCATAACTTGAAAGTAAAGCATATTAGACAATTTCGTCCTCTTTCCGATAATAGAGGCTTGAAGTTATGCCAACGACGTAAACCTAAACGTGTAGATTGACCTGTGCTCATGCGCATTGCAAAATTATCCACGTTACCGTTCTACGGACTACGTGGGCTTGCGTTTCCCCACGGCAACGTGAAACGTGATGAAATTGTTGCTTTTTGTGACAGAATCTCGAAAAGTCGGGTAGGTCAAACGTCAAGTTCATGGTTTTTGTGGTTATTGGTTACACATTTATTTTATTTGTAATTATTCCAGAGACACGTGGTGTGTCTTATTATTCTAAATTTGTTTTAGGAGAATTCAGCATTCGGTATATTTTGGATTTACGCAAAATGAGTACTGAAAACAATTTTAGCACTCGGTTTCGGTTTAGCGAAAATTATGACCTTCATTTGCTAATGGAGGTTTATGGATAAAATTCTTACGAAGACCCGAACCATACAACTAAATATGATTCAAATTACTGAAAAATCACTTAGCATCCGAAGCTTAGGGGACGCGTTCAAAACTTGGTAAAAAATACCTAAGAAATTCTAAACTAAACAAAGGAAAGTAAGTCATTAATATACTCATTTAAGTATTACTAAAACTGTTTTAAATTTAGTGTATTAAGTATAAATATAAATATAAAAAAATAAAGCCAAATGCGTACCTTCTTATTTCTATTTCAACAAAAAATAGAAATACAAGTCCCCAAACACGAAAAAAGATAAAAACTTATTGTGGAATGTGGATTGCCAGGCTAGGATTTTACAATCTATTGGCAGTTGACCACTTTGACGTTTTCACGTTACTTGCCACCACGGTCCGCTACTGGCGCTACTTCGACAGGCAATTTACAAAGATCTGAAGCGTTCCGTAAACGTATAAATTCTTGCGTTTATGCCTAGGTTAAGGTTTACGTGTTGTACTAACTTCAAGCCTCTAGTACATTTAGATACATTAATTATAGCCTTTTGGACATTGATTGGAGAAACACCTTGAATGCAGTTCATATTGATTTGGTACTTGGAGATATAATTTTGAAATGTACGGATATTATTAATGACGTAGCGCCAGTCTCTGTTATGGAAAATGATTTGCCATGGTATGATTTGGAACTGCATCAGGCAACATATAACAAAAATATTTGTTTTACTCAAGAATTGCATTGATGTAGAACAAAAAGCAACTAAATGGGAAGAATACAGAAAATCTAGAAATTATTATGTATGTCTGTCTAGACATAAGAAAGAAAACTATTATTATAATAAAACTGATTTACATAAGAATAATAGTAAAATGATGCGGAAAACATTAAAGGATTTAATAAATAATAATAAAAAGGGTTTTCACTAAAACTCAATTGAGTTTAATGATGGGGCTTCCTCTGATATTGCCCAGGATGAGACCGATATTGCTAATGGTTTTAATGCATTTTTGTCAACAGTATTGCAGAGATTCGTCAATCTATTCCGGATGCTGGTGTTTGGTCAAGTGAAAACCTTCCCCAAATTATACCCATTTTTGATAAGTTTAAGCCATTGTGTATGAAGGATCTCAAAAAAATATATTTTCTCTTTAGATAATAAATTTAATGTGGATGATATTTTAAATGCAAGGGTTTTAAAGAATATTTTTGATGTGGTTGGACATGTGATTTTACACTTTGTAAATACCTCATTACTACAGGGGAAATTTCCCTCAAATCTGAAGTGTTCCACTGTTGTTCCTGTTGCTAAGGTGGCAAATAGTAGTAACGCAACTGATTTCCGACCAATAAATACAATACCTGTTTTAGAAAAAAATTTGGAATTAGCCGTCTATCAGCAGTTAGTTGAGTACTTTAATAACAATGGTTTGCTCTATCATAACCAATCAGGCTCTAGGAACAACCATTCTTGCGAATCTGCTTTACAGCTAACTTTGGGTATTTGGAGTGATTCCACTGATAATGATCAATATGTTGTTGCAGCATTCCTTGACTTTAAAAGAGCGTTTGAAACCATTGATCAAGATATATTGTTGGCTAAGCTAAAATATTATGGTGTTAACGGTGTAGTTTTTGATTGGTTTACCGACTACTTGAGCAATAGAGAACAAAAGACAAAAATAGGTAAAACTTTTTCTGAATGTATAAGAAATGATTTTGGTGTTCCTCAGGGTGTGTTTTGGGCCCATTGCTTTTTATTATATATTTGAATGATATCTATCATTTTATAAAACCTAGTTTTTTAATATGTTTGCAGACGATTCCTTGCTTTCATGTAGCAGTACTAGTGTTACACAGGCAGTACAGGATATGCATAATGAACAGCTTGAAGTGGAGAAATATTTAAATTTAAACAAACTCAAATTGAATGTTAACAAGACAAAGGCTATGGTTGTAACAACTAAGTACAAATCTTCATTATTGCAAAATGTCAATGTAAATATCTATGGTGCTTCACTTGAAATTGTTACGAGTATTAAATACCTGGGATTTTACATTGATAATGTTTTAACATTTAGACCACACCTGGAATATTTAAGAAGGAAGATATTAAAGAAACTATTTTTCTTTTCGAGAATAGCGGGGGACTTATCATTGGATTCACGAATTGTAGCGTATAGAACCATAATTCAGCCACATTTTAACTATTGCCCTAGTTTGCTCTTTCTTCTAAATAACAATAGTAAATCAATATTGCAAAAATTGCAGAACAGGGGAATGCGCATTATACTATCTTGCAACTGTTATACGCCCATAAGAATAATGTTGTCGTGCCTAAATTGGATGCCTATATCTAGTAGTGTCAAGTTTTACACAATGATTTTTATATATAAAATATTGTACGACCTCCAACCCAAATATCTTAGTGATTACATTTCTTTCAACAGAGAAGTTCACACTTATCCAACTAGAAACAGAAATGATTTCTATATAAAGATAACGGGTACAAAAAAAGCTATGAATTCATTGCTTTTTAGGGGACTTGCAGAGTATAATGCTTTGCCTCTTGAGGTAAAAAGTAGTACATCTCTTGCCATCCTTAAGAAGAAATTGAGGGGACACCTATTGAATTAATAAACATATACTTAGGTACTTCTTATATTTAGAATGGGGGATGGGTATATGTCCTTTTTACTGTAATTCAAGAATTATTTTTTTCACTTGGGGTATAGGTAGTATTAAATTAAATTAGATTAAATTAGATTTGTTATTATTATATTAGACTACAGAATTCTTAGATAAGTTAGTTGAATTGTATTAGGGCTTGCCTATTGAAATAAATGTTATTATTATATTATTATAGACAGGCAAGAACGAGGAAGAAGTCTCATAAACATTCACATATTTCACCCAAACCAGATACAAATCCTCATAATTGCAGAATCTATTAAGATTCTGCAACAATAAAACAAAGAGAAAACAGCGAAGAAACCTACAGACATGTTATGTAGATTACAAAAGCTTTCGGTTCTGTACCACACTCATGGCTTTATTTATAGTCGTCTATCAAATGTACGTGCTCCGTGATGATGCAAGTGTGGTAGTAAACTCAATCTCTTTATTTGGCCTTGAAGAAACATAATTTCGATGTTGGCATTCTCAAAAATGATGCGTTTGAGATATGCGCAAAAAAAAAACAAAATGGCCGCCGTAGCAAACACATTTTCCTATTTATTTCAGTAACCATTACGATTTCGAAAAAAAGTTTTATATAAAAAATAATGCTAAATTAATTTTATATAAAAATATTATTATACATTTTTATGTAAGAGCAACCGTTTTTTCAAAAAGTTACCTTTTATTGTTTTCAATAATAAAAAATGTATAGGCCGGAAGCATTAGTGTTTTGTAGGTGCATATTCACATGTTTAACAATATTTCTAGGAAAACTAGATAAATATAGGTAAAAATTATTAATAAATTTACAAATACTCCCGCTCCCCCTTCACACCCCTTTTTCTGTATAGTACAGGTAGGCATGGGAAAAATAAAGATTTAAAGTATAATTATAATTTTAACGTTTAATGAAAAATCATATACGAGTTTATGTAAACAGTTTCTAGACAAAAAAAAATTACTCCTACAATGCTATTCTAAACTGAAGTCATTGTCACTTTCTAAGCTAATCTCACTTAGCTCTAAAACTTCCTCATCGCCTAGCCCATATTCTTCTATATCGTCGCATCGACCTGGATGATTCGCCTTACACATTTCGGTACACCCGAGTCTGTTCGATTGACATGTCCATGGAGGAGAGCACCGCCTTTGGGAGGGCGAGCAGCGACAAAGTTCCAACAGAAGTTCTGGTGCGCAAAGTTTGGTACAAGTAATTGGCTCGTATGTATTCCCTACTTCCTTCCATCCAAAATCTGAGGGTTGTGGATTATTGGGATGCTGATTTAGGTCCTGATTCCACTCAAAACACTGAAGGTGGGCTCTTAGCAATGCCGGATCTAATACAGATCTTGTTGGAAGCCGGTTCTCATCTTGATATTGTTTCTGGGTAAACAAAAACCATCTCACATCTCCGATGTCGGTAAGTGTTGTTTTGGGGATATAAAGCTGACAAATAAAATAAATGCTTCTATGTTAGTTCTGACATCTTCAGTGAGTGACGGAATAGTCCCCAATTCAGCTAAGGCCTGTAGCAGCTTGTCACTTGCAGAATTGAAAGTTCTCCACCACTTTATTTTACCTTTGCCAGCAAATGATCCTGTTACGTCTGTTCCTGAAAGTGCATGCAATCCAGGGAGTGCAGACGCTTTCAAAGGTCCAAGTGCTCTGTAAATTGGACCTATCTGAAAATCTTGCGAAAGTTGAGGATATCGCATAAGTGCTAAAATTAGGACACCAGTATTGGGGGAGAACACATGAATAGTTTTAATTCCTTTCCGTGCTAAATACGATGCATGTAAGATGATCTTTGTGTCCGCCTCTTTCTTCGTACTTGAAAGACTGAATACATCGCGGCCATATGATGAAGCTGCTTTGTTCCTCCAACTCTTTATCTAAAACATTGGACATCGAAAGAGGCAAATGGAAAGACGATGTAGAAACCCTTTTAGCAACGAAATAAGAAATAACATACAGAGAGGCGAAATATGTATTTATTTGGGATTTTAACAGAACACATGAATGAATCACACACTGCTATGGATAATATATCTAAAAAATATAAATACACAAGATCCGAATTTACGAAATACATATAACCACATCCAAACTGATGCAAGAGACTCACTATGGATAGGCAAGACCGAGGAAGAGGTCCCATAGACATTCATACATTCCACGCAAACCAGATAGAAATCCTCAGAAAATATTTGCATGGCCACAAAAGGGACTACATGGAAAGCACGTATACAATTGTAAACAGGTACCTATATATAGGAACCAAGAACTATCAAAAATACGCTGAAAAGTATAACGCCTTGGCTAAAGAAGTGGAATGAATTTAGAAATAATATGGAATCGTGCAAATCTTGCAGTTATAGTCATACATAGCTCGAACTTTTCTTAAGCAATAAGTAAGTACACTAGGCAGATTTTGCACACATTCGTCTGCGTAAGGGGGAACCGATGAAAAGCCGAGAAAAATTTAAGAACGCTAATAATAGTAATAATAATTAAACTCTTGATTCAGATAAAATAATACATAGATTTATAGTTCATTGTCCTTAAACAATGATAGGATATATTGATTCACTTTATCACTAATCACTTAGAGTTATTTAAAAACTTTGCAAGAGATGCAAATCAGATTTAAATTAAAACAGTATATTAAGGAGAATCGAGTTTAAAATTAATATTGCTGATGCTTTTATAATTCAGTTTTGCCAGTTAAACTTTGCTTTAATTAGAATCTAAAAAGCGAGGCAAAAAATATGCACTTGAAAACGATATTAAAT